>BQNB010003025.1:0-114057 GCA_026074375.1 Tanacetum coccineum
ATATGTTCTAACCAAAATTAGTTTAGATTTCTTATTAGTTTAATTAGTTAAAACCAAAACCAACCTCTCAAACCTGAATTTTACTTTTTTCTAATAATTATAAAAATACCAAAAATAATCTTCTTTCGACCCCTTAGACCTTTGTTATATTCTATTCAAGCCTTCCTGATTCGTCAATAATATATATATATATATAATATATAAGCAAACACTCAACCGATTACCTTTACACAAGGAATGGTCAAAAGTTCACCAAAATAAAATATATATGTAGCCGGAAGTATGATTCCCGGGTCGTTTTGTCCCAACGAGGCTAAAATGGAAAATCGAATGACGGATTGATGATTGATGTTTGAATATGACAAAGGTGTGATTGGTTTTCTATTTCTATAAGATAAATGTGCAAAAACGGTTAAATAAAACCTAAAAACGAAAGCTAAATAACTTAAATCCTAAAACGGGCACAAAAAACGAGGGTCAAAAACCTAAATTTTGCAAATTAAACCCTAGAACTAATTTAAAAGCTAAAATAGATTCTAAATGACAAATAACGAAGTTTAAAAAAAACTAGACTAAAAACGGAGGTCGTTTGACCCAAAAACGAGTCAAGACAAGAACGGGGTCAAAACCCGTTCTTTAAAAATAAAATTTTTAAAAAATTAACCTTACAGAAACTTTTATATTTTTCCTACAAAGTATATGAAAAAAGAAAAATTTTAAAAAAAAGTTTATATTTTTCTGATTAATATTTTATTTTTTATGATTTTTTAAAGTTTAAAAAGAAAATAAATTATAAAAAATATTAAAACTTTATAAAAAATTCTGAAAAATTTACATAAAATAGCTAAAGTGACAAGGGTCCTAGGAAAAATAGGCTAAGTCGCACAGCTTATCAAATAAGCTGTCAAATAAGCTCGAACAGCTTATTGGCTTAAAGTGCCAAAACACACTTAAATACCAAAGCGCCCAAGAGTCTTACAGAAAAGACCCAAGGGCGCAGCGGTAGAGTGTGTAGTGTGTAGAGGGTTGAGAGTGGTAGAGGTCGGGGGTTCGAGTCTTGCTCACCCCCGACTTCCTACTTTCCCCTTTTTTTTAGAAACTTGAAAAGTGCTTATAAATAAGCACTTTTTATAATTACAAGTTTTTACACAAGCTTATAAATAAGCTGGAAAACGGGCTTAAAAGTTATGGCAGTTTCACTTTTTTAAGCTAAGACTAAATAAGCTAACTGAGGGCTATTTTTTTAGGCACAATAAGCTGTTCAAAAAGGCAACAAGCTGAGATAAGCACTAGACTACACCTAATAATCATATATCATCAAAAATAAGCAAATAAAACAGCCTAGATTACTCAAATAAGCCAATAAGCCAAATGCCTAAATACTGCAGGCAAAACAGCCTTGGGGACAAACTTTTGGCTTAAAAATAAGCCACTTAGAGTGACCTAGGGGCTTAACATCTTATATGGACTTAAAGCTGGTACTAATCTCTATCTAAAATTGCAAAAATCCAAGAAAATGATAAGCAAATAAGCAGTTAAAAAAAACTGAGAAAAGTGACAGTCACAAAGAGCATTTGCTGATTTAGCATTCTTAAGGGAAAAGGGTGCTAAGTGCAGTCCTAGAAGTAAGCCACAAAATGAACTCAAAATTAAAAATGAAGTTAAAACAAATGGAGATTAGCTAGAAAAGAGCTTATGCTCAAAATTGGAAAAGCTAAGAACATCTTTAAAGGTCTGATAAATGCAATTACAAAAGGGACAGTCTTTAACTAAAAACTCTTGACCAAAAAAAAGTTGACAGATTTTTGACACAACCAATGGAAACCAAATGGACTCTAAACTGTTCTATTTAGACACTTAAACAAGACACAAAACAACACTTAAAAATGGTTTACACAGACTTAAGCTAAAGGGGCTTATAAACTGTTCTTGGAGTAACAGTTTATAAGACGATTTTAGAAAGACTTAAAAACCAACTTAGAAGTAAAAAAAAACTTGAAAACAGTTTAAAAACACTTAAGAAAGCTTGACAAGGATTACCAAATGACCCAATGGGTCTTAGACTCAAAATGACCCGTTTTAAAAGGTTAACCCAAACACCCCTTTTAGCATACATCAGTAAGTTTTGACTTAAAACCAAAGATTTTAAGACACAAAACTTGCTTACCAGACAACATAAATCTCAAATTACATCTAAATAACATGATTAAACCAAGAAAGCAATAAGAAAAATAAGATTAAAACAAGCAAATAGATTTTGGGATTTTCCATAAATTGCAAGAAAATATGAGAAGAAGATTTTTAACTAAATAACCTGCCCTTTTTAAATCTCAAGAAGCAATAACAAGTTATTATGAGCAAATAAGAACACGTAGAACACACAAATAAGCATTAGAAAGACTATAAGCTAGAATGACAAAATGTTAAAAAGAAAGCATATCTTAGTCCATAGCTTTTTGTTGATGAACTAAGCTAACCCACTAATCCTATTGCCTTCCAAAGGCTCTAAAAACCATTTCTCAGCAACTCTTAATGCCGAATAAACCAATAAGCCACTATCAAACACTACCACAGTCACTTTCATATACTAAATCCAACTTCCATGAAACTTTTTCCAAGCCTTCACAAACCACAATATCAACACTGCAGCTTCCAAATTTGAGTTTGAGTGAGATTTGGAGGAGCTTTAGGCTCATAAGCTAATGATGAGCTTATGGGTCAAAGCTGTTAGCCTATTGACTAAAAAAAACAGTTTGCTATGATTTTAGAGTAAGAACTTGAGACAAACGATTGACAATGAGACAATGAAACTTGGAATTAAAACTTAAGAACAATTTTCATTACACAAAAGTCGAATTACATGATTTAAGAAAAATACAAGGAATTTAGATTTTAGCTAAAAAATAAAAATTAGACTCTCCTCCTCCTCTGTTTCTTCCTTCTTTTTATAGCCCTCCAAGGTCATTGCTTTGTGCTTCTTTGTGTTTCTTTGGTGAGAGGAAAACCAAGAAGTGATCCCAGCCATTAAACCAACTTGTGCTTCCCAAAACTTTTGATCCGAGCCCTTCATTTGTGTTATGGTGCCCACGGATTTCCAAGGTGGCAATACATCATGTGATGGGGGTTAGTGGAGATAGGGAGATGGGAAGATCCCTTGTGTAAATGGTGTGCAGGGTAAAAGAGATGGAAGATGACCCGTGAATTTTAATGGGGTTTAGTGTTTGGGCGGGAAAAATGGGTAGTTAATTAGGGTTCATGGGTTTTTAATTTGGGGGTGCAGGGTAATGTTTGGGGATAGGGCAACTTTGGCCCCTCATTGTTATATAAGGTTTTGCAAGAAAGGTCCTTTTGTGGTACAAGTTTAGGGACTTGGCAGTTTAGTCCCTAAACGTGTATTGGGTGTTTGCAACCATGGTCCTTTGTTAATATAACTTGAGGGGTTTGGCAGTTTTGCCCCCTCAAGTTATATTTTACTAGAATTGCAAATTCAGTCCTTGTATTTTATCACCATGCTACATAACTTAAAAACTTGGCACTTTTGGTCCCTCAAGTTACATTTTCCTGATTCAGCTTCACGGGGTTGACTTTCTGTTGACTTTTTCTTTGACTTTGACTTTGACTGTTTGACTTTTTGGCTTGATTGATTCTTTGGCTTCGATTTGGCCTCGTCTTTTCACACCTTTCCATTCTGTGCTTAGTTTTGTCGTTTTTGGCTTTGTTTTTCGTCCTTTTGTGAATATCCGTTTCCTGCACAACACAAATGCAAAACAAACATATATTTGGCAATTTTTGTCTGTTTTTGGTCATTTAAGTTGTCCGAATAGGATTAAAATTCATCGTCCCCTATTTTTCACTAGTCCAAGCTAAGCGTAAAAACGAAATCACCGTTAAGTACAATTAAAGATGCTAACTACTACTTATAACATGACTTTGTCCAACCTTTTTCTCCCGACAATTATTCAATAAAGAGATTGTGCTTAATTTTAAGTTAAATTTAGATCGACAATTTTTAGAAAGTAGCATAGTTTATGTGCATAACGATATTTCTGAAGAAATCTGGGGGAAAAGACTAGATCACCCACCAACCAGCATATTCTCGATAGATCCCAGCCGAGTTCGACTTAGGTTATCGAGTTGAGACCCCACAGGAGAAAAGTTCGCAATGTAAAGCTGATCTCCATCCTTTTTTGCCGAATATTCTTAATTTAACCGCTAAATAAACAATACTACTCAACAACTGCAAACATCAAAAATTAATGATCTCATTGGTGAGATTATTCCATGTAGAGGACCTTTCTTCTCGAACGTCCCAGCCTCATCGCCAAGTGCCCAGGTTTTTGACACCCCATGGGAAAAACTTAATCGAAATATCTACCGACGGCAACCATCAACTTTTGAAGTCTAAAGCAAGTTATTCTAGTTCAATTATACTTGAGTTTTAGAAAAAGAATCTTAAACCATTAAATTTCATTAGTTCGCTATATACTATTACTAACCAGTAACATACATGACTACAACATCGGCCACGCCTCCGACAAGATGTAGTGACTTAGTCTGACGACGGTTTCTTATTGATACTACCTACAGATTTATTATCTCACTATGGGCCTTGTTTTGAAGACTGCAACATCGGTTGTGAGCCGGCAAGATGCAGTAAACCTTTATCAGCCCACAGTTTATATTATTATTATTATTATTATTTATTTTATTTTTTTTGTTTTTATTTTTTATTTTTTTTATTTTTTTTACACATATTTTTCATAATAGAGAAAATTTTGTTTTAGAAACTCAAGTAAAGCAAACTAAGAATGGATATTTTCGTTTCGCATGAGCTTTCTTTTAGAAATGTCGGTTAAAGTTAAAGCAAAATTGAGCACGTTTATTAGTCAGGTTAAGAGCTTCTGGGAGAAAAAGCGACAAGTTACACTTATAAGCTTTTTAAGATATCCAACTAATCTTTGTTTATCATCCTACTTGTAAATAACACTATCATTTTTCGTTCTTCGCAAATTTAAAATCCTTAATAAAAGGATCCGCGAATGCTTAGCCTAATAAACTTTCGTTTATTAAATGGTTAAGGGACAAAGCTAGGGCTCAACACGCCCGATCGAGTCAAAATTTATTCTCATTCTACCCATTGGGACAGTCAAAACTGTGACAAAACACTTATTTTATTTTTGAAAATTTTTTCATTTTTTTGGTATTTTTGCGAACATTTTAGTGGTAAAAATGGGATTGCGTGATAACAACGACTGCAGGCAAAAATCAAATCGAAGATCCCCCCCATACTAGAACTAAACATCGTCCTCGATGTTTCAAAGGGGTACCTACGTAAATCTAAGGCCGTTTATTAAGTGTGCCAAAAGATAAAACGTTAGTCGATTAGATTTGGATATTGGATTCCCAAAATGAAGCTGAGGATGTGAAACTCTAGTGGATGAAGGGCGAAACTGCGAGCACGAGAGTCTTCACAATCCGAGGGGGGGGGGGGAAAAAAATCCTGGACATACACACAAAGCACACAAAATCTTAGACACAACACGGGTAATTGGAAAAGGTAAGCCTCCTCACACAAAAACACTTATTCATTACTACTACTACAGATAAAGCATGGGGGCCACCCACAATCGCTTGTTTAAGGTCGCTATGCTTGACCCGTCCCCGAATTTATTGGTCCATGGGAACGTCTGGAGATCCGGGACTACCTCGGTTGGTACGTCCCCTCCAAAGTAGTGCTTCAAACGATGACCATTCACTTTGAAATTTGGCCCGATTTGATCACTCGACATACCATAAGGAAATGGTTACATGAATGGTCCCCACACCAGCGGGTCTTAAAGCTGCCTAAAAATCTCAATCTAGAGTTAAAGAGGAGGACTCGATCACCGACGTTGAAAACGCGGTTTTTGATCTTGGATCATGGAATTTCATTTTTGTTTTCTCTTTATAGATCAAAGAGTTTACATTGGCATGATCACGAAGTTCATTAAGTTCGTTGAGTTGAACTTTCCGGTGATCACCCGCGTTCTAAAACAGAGAAAAGGAAGTTTTGTTATGCTTAAGGCCCAGTACGCTTTGTGGCTCCCACTCAACCGGTAGATGCCATGCCTTTCCATATACAAGGCTTGTACGGAGTACACCCTATGGAGTTTTTGTAAGCTGTACGTAAGGCCCAGAGAGCGTCATCCCGTTTTTCCTGACCAAGAGCACGGTTATCGCCACGGTCCTTCAAGAATTCTTTCAAACCACGATTATATTACCCTCAACTTGTCCCTTGTTTGTGGATGATATGCGGTGGAGAGACGATGAGTGACTCCATATTTAAGCATGACCTTTGCAAATTGGTCATTGCAAAAATGGGTTCCGCGATCACTTATGATTGCACGAGGGGCACCAAATCTGGAGAAGAGAGTTTTAAGAAATTTGCAAACAACTCGGGCATCGTTGGTGGGGAGTCTTTCGCTCCACCATATTGATAAGTAATCAACGGCCACGAGTATATATTTGTTTCCCTCTTGAAGACGAATGGCCACCATAAAATCAATGCCCCACATCTCGTAAGATTTCGCAAACTTGGATAGAGTTTTTTGTGGCATCTCATCTACGTTTGCGAAATTTTTTGCCTTATGACGTTGACAAATGTCACATCGGTAACAAAGTCATGGGCATCCTTGTAGATTGTGGGCCAATAAAATCCTGAGTCAAGATCTTTTTAGCGGTGTAATTGGACACCAGTAGTGTCCCCAGTGGGTCACTGTGGCAAGTCTTTAAGATGTCAAAGCTTCTGCCCCAAAACACAACGCCTAATTACTTGATCTGCACATATCTAACAAGGAAGGGGTCGTCCCAAAAGTAGTGTTTGACGTCTTTAAAAAACTTTCTTTTCTGTTGTGACGACATTCCTTTGATCACAAAATTCCCCGCATGGTAGTTTGCAAAATCGGCAAACCATGGGGCATTATCATCACCACAAAAGGTAACCATCCCAAGTGTCTCGAGAGGAAATGTTTCCGTAATTTCCTTTTTCTCGAGCTCACTTTGATGGGGATTTTCAAGTCTAGAAAGGTGGTCTGCGGCGAGATAATACTGCTCCTTTTTAATCACTATAAAGACATCAAATCTTGGAGCAACAAAATCCACCGGATCAATCTGGGCTAGCATCCTGCACAGCAAGCAAGTACTTGAGAGCCGAGTGGTCCGTATACACTATGCTTTTGGACAAGACAAGATATGGCCGGAATTTCTCGAAAGCATACACTACGGCAAGTAATTCTTTTTCCGTTGTAGTGTAATGTGCTTGAGCCTCGGTCATAGTTTTGCTTGCATAGTGTTTATCGGCTGGAAAGCTTGTTCTTACGTTTGCCCAGAACTGTCCCCAACAGCAAAATCACTTGCATCACACATGATTTCAAAGGGCAAGTCCCAATCAGGAGCAACTAGAATTGGAGCCTGGGTTAACTTCATCTTAAGGGTTTCAAATGCCTCATGCATCTTCGAGAGATAAACGGAGTTTCTTTTTCAAGGAGGTGGGTCATAGGCCGGGCGATTTTGGAAAAATCCTGAATAAATCGCCGGTAGAATCCGGCGTGACCGAGAAAACTGCGAATACCCTTCACGGTAGTGGGATGAGGCAATTTTGCAATGACATCAACTTTTGCCTTATCAACCTCAATCCCGGGATTTTAGAAATCTTATGGCCAAGGACTATGCCTTCCTTGACCATAAAGTGGCACTTTTCCCAATTTAGCACAAGATTGGTGTCTTCACACCTTTGGGTGTATTTTATGTCTAAGGAAAGGCATGAGGAGAAAGAATCAACAAAACCGAGAAATCATCCAGAAAACATCCATGGTTTTCTCCATCATATCGTGGAAGATGCAAACATACACCTTTGGAACGGCCCGGTGCATGCAACCCAAAAGGCATGCGACGATAGGCAAATGTCCCGTAAGGGCAGGTGAAGGTAGTCTTCTCTTTATCAAGTGGGTCAATCGGGATCTTGAAAAGTAGCCATAGAATCCGTCCAAAAGCAATAGTACTCATTTCCGGCTAATCTTTCAAGCATCCTGATCCATGAATGGTAAAGGGAAATGGTCTTTACGCGTGCCCTACGAGGGCCGGAGATCAACTACACCCCCATGGAAAAATTGGTATTAGCCTTGCTCAGCGCAAGCAGACGGCTGAAAAGGTACTTCCAGGCACATACAATTGTTGTAATTACGGATCAGCCGATAAAGCAATTATTGTCAAAATCAGAAATCAGCGGGAGGATGCTAAAGTGGAAATTTGAGCTAGAAGGATATGACATCCAATACAGGCCAAGGACATCGATCAAAGGACAAATATTGGCAGATTTTATCGTAGAGCGACCGGATGAAGAATCCCCGGACGAACTCATGGCAGAGCCAGAAGAATTACCGGAACCATGGACTTTGTTTACAGATGGGTCATCCTGTATAGATGGTTCCGGAGCCGGGCTGATATTGACAAATCCGGAAGGAGTTGAATTCACGTACGCCATGAGGTTTAGGTTTGAGGCTACCAACAATGAAGCTGAGTATGAAGCATTAATAGCCGGTCTCCGGATCGCAGAACAAATGGGCGTAAAAAACCTTCAAGCAAATGTAGACTCTCGCCTTGTAGCAAACCAGGTCAATGGCTCTTACGTAGCAAAGGAGTCATGTATGGTTCAGTACTTGGAAAAAGTAAAAACGCTCGCAAGTAACTTTAAGGAATTCTCCATCAAACAAGTACCGCGGAGCGAGAACAAGAAGGCGGATGCCCTAAGCAAGATTGCATCTACAAGCTTCGCACACCTCAGTAAGCAAGTACTTGTGGAGGAATTAAAGGAAAAGTCTATACATGAGAAGGAGGTCCTCGCTATAGTGGAGGAGGAAGGGCAAACATGGATGACACCCATATGCGAATACCTTACAAAGGAAATCCTTCCGGAAGACAAAAAGAAAGCAAGGGTGGTACGTCGCAAGGCATCCCGGTACACCATGATCAATGGAACTTTATACAAGAAATCTTTCTTGGGACCGTGGCTCCGGTGCGTCGGACCACTTCAAGCAAACTACGTCCTTAGAGAAATACACGAAGGATCCTGTAACATGCACTCCGGTCCTAGATCTGTGGTCGCCAAGGCCATCCGGACGGGATATTACTGGCCAACAATGCATACGGATGCGTGGAAACTAATAAGGGAATGCAATGACTGCCAAGTCCATCGTCTCATTCTGAGAAATCCGCAACAAAACTTAACCCCCATTACGTCTCCGTGGCCATTCTATAAATGGGGGATCGACATAGCCGGACCCTTCCCGGAGGGACCAGGCAAAGTCAAGTTCTTGATCGTAGCTATTGACTACTTCACCAAATGGATTGAAGCAAAGCCTGTTGCGACTATCACGGGCAATCAAGTGAAGAAGTTCATATGGGACAACATTGTTTGCAGATTTGGCCTACCAGGGGCAATAGTATCGGATAATGAAAAGCAGTTCCGTGATAACCTATTCAAAGACTGGTGCGAAAAACTGTGTATCCGCCAGTGTTTTGCCTTCGTGAAGCACCCACAAGCAAATAGCTTGGTCGAAAGAGCAAACAGGAGTCTGGGAGAAGGAATCAAAGCTCGATTAGATGAAAGAAGCAAGGATTGGATAGGAGAACTCTCACACGTCCTATGGGCACACCGCACCATGATAAAATCAAGCAATGGAGAGACATCGTTTTCACTAACATACGGCACGGAAGCAGTCATACCAGCAGAGATAGGCATGCCAACACTCCGGACTGCGGAAGTAGACCTGACGAAGAATGACGAAGCCTTGGAAATAAACTTGGACCTCATAGAAGAAGAAAGAGAACAAGCAGCAATTCAAGAGGCAAAAAGTAAAGCTAAGATGAAAAAGTACTACTCTAAAGTCCGAAGCACAAGCTTCAGGCCGGGGGACATGGTCTACCGTAGCAATGATGCAAGCCACGCCAAGGACGGCCTCAGATTGCGTGAAATAGACTTGTAAGAAGGACTGAAGCCTTGGAAATAAAATTTGGACACCCATATGGGAATGAACAAAGAGCATCGCAAGCAGCAATTCAAGAAGACAAAAAGAAAGCTAAAATAGAAACGTACTACAAATCTAGTCCGCGGGCAAAGTTTCAAAACCGGGGGACATGGTCTACCATAAAACAATGATGCAAGTCACGCCAAAGACGGAGGTAAACTTGGGCCTAAATGGGAAGGACCATATAAGGTCACAGAATCATTAGGAAGAGGAGCATACAAGCTTAAGGTCCTGCCAGGAACGAACTCCACGCACTCAGCTCATGGTAATATTTGTAACCTTAAAAAATGTTATTGCATGAAGTGTAAGCCACTCACCGCCTGGATCCCTCGTACTGAATAGATCAGTGTAGGCTAATGTTTTTTATTGTCTCCTGTTTCTATTAGGAGAGTGTTCTCTAGAGTATCTAGTGATTGAGAGATTTTAATTAAAAAGTTGGGATTAGCTACCCTAACAAATTTAAAATTCCTAATATTATTTACTTTGCAAAGATATGTTAATTGTTCAAGACGCGCAACGCAGGGCGTCCACGCTCCGGCGAACATGTTACACTCGTGTATAAAGGTCTGAGCAATACCTCAAAATTAGTGTGTGTGTGTGTTAAATCTTGTATGCAACCCCAACACCAGGAGAATAACCCACAAATATTCTATGACGAGATAAACAAAAAAATAAGTGGATGGGAATAATAGTACAGTAGTGCTTAATAATATTCGATAACGCCTAATGAATCAGATACATATTAACGATGAGGAATTGCTAGTGCTTTGTAGTATAACATAGAATGAAGACTAATACTCTCTCGCTCTCTCTTTACCATACGATGTGGTTCTGAGTTAGCTGGAACCGGCACGCACGTGCCATCTACATAAACAGTTATGTGACAAGTTAAAAACTCTGATCATAAGATCGGAATATAAAGCCATCACTACGTGCCGCGTACAAAAAGAAATGGTAAATAGCAGAGAAGAACTACAATTTTGGTTCCCTATTTTACCGGGTTAACATTTGGTCCATTTTTTTACAAAATTTGCGAGTTTAAGCAAAATACACGAGTATTCCATTCACTTTGAGACAATATCTACACAATTTGGTTCACATTGAGCAAAACCCGAGTATCCTATCTTGTTAAATACAATATATAATACACGAGAACCAGCGAGACCCCACACCCAATCAGATTTACATAATTGTCTGATTTGGCTCAAGAGAATGTGAAAGGAGACCTGCTTGATTAGCAGCGGATGTGTTGTGACGCGTGTTGTGATGATAGCATGGTTTTATTAATAATCGGACACAAAAGTGTTATACCCGGTAAAGATAGTGGACCAAAATTGTAGTTTCCTCTAAATATTACATCCAGGCCGCAAACAAATATAGCCACACGTGGCCACGACATACAAAAAAAGAGAAAATTCAAGTGTTTAACTTACAACTAGCCGTCATAGAAGACCATATACGGTCACAACGTGAGTATAAAGACGTGTGTGTGTGTAATGGAGCTTAGCTGGGGTATGGCAACACATCGCAGCACGGGCACTTTTGCCGTGCCTTGTGGAGACCACGCAGAATAATCCTCGACGGCGAGAGGGGCCGCTTAGTACTAGCACGCACCCTCCCAAGTAGGGAAGATTTAAAGGTTCGGAGACTATATCAATCATAAGCTTGCGGAGAGCTACGACATGTTTCTTTGCCCACTCGGCGCAATTATGAACATTCATCAACGCAAAGGATAGGGAGGTTTCTCCGACAATCATCTTGTCACTAGCATGGTGGATGGGAACCGTGAGCTGTTCAAGGCACAGGCAGGGTTTCGGTTTCTTCGATTTCGGGTTTTTTCGGTTTCGGATCAAGCGGTTCGGCTCGGTTTGTCGGTTTCTCTGTTTTTTTGAACACCCCTAATATTCATGATTCTTTTACCAGAATAAGTAAACTAGATATTAGTGATCCATTACACTTGCATCCTAATGATACTACTGCTCTTACTGTTGTTTCAATAAAACTTAAAGGAACTAAAAATTATCAAGCATGGTCATGTGCTATGCTTTTGGCTTTAGAAGGAAAGAATAAGATTGGTTTTATTGATGGTTCTTGTAAAAGATCTAACACAGATGAGGTTCTTGGTAAACAGTAGGATAGGTGGTTCGATGATAATATATATATATATATATATATATATATATATATATATATGGATATATATATATATGTATATATATATATGTATATATATATATATATATATATATATATATATATATATATATGTATATATAGCAAACCAACTCAACAATACCTTTGCATCATGGAATGGTTAAAAGTTCACAAATTAAAATATATAGGTTGCCAGAAGTCAGATTCCGGGGTCGTTTTGGTTCCCTAACGAGGCTGTATGAAATTGAATCACGAATTGATAAACGATGTTTGAATATGACAAGGTTAGGCTTGGTTTTCTATTTCTACAAGTTAAATAAGCCAAAAGATTAAATAAAACCTAAAAAAAACGAAAGCTAAATAACTTAAAACCTAAAACGGGTGCGAAAAACAAGGGCTAAAAATTTAACAAAATTAAAAGCCCCAAATTTTATCTAATGGTTAAAGCTTAATTAAACTAATTAAAACTAAACCTAACTAATAATTAAACTAAAACTAACAAGGACTAACGACAGGGACTATTTGTGACAAAAGACCAAAATAAATTCTTTTTTTCCTACCCTGAACCTCAATCCCGATTTTAGTCCAAGTCCCCCAAAAGTGCTGATTTTAAAAAGTCGTTTTTAGCCAAAACGCAAAACACGAAAGTTGTTCACAACATGTTTTTAAGCAACTTTAATAAAGACACCTTGCGAAAATAAGCACTTTATAAGCTCCAAAAAGCCAATTTAGCTGCTGATTGCAGAAAGTAAGCTAAAATTTTGGTTTTTGGTATTTTGGACACTACAAACTCAAAATAAGCTCAAATTCAAAAAGGAGAGATGTTTTGGAAAGCTTATATGTTGCTTAATCTGATTCTAAAAAGCTTTTTCAACCAAACAAAACTTAACTTAACTCAATATGCATCAAAAAGTAGTAAACTCTAACTTTTTCTAAATAAGCCAAAATAAAAATAAGCCAAAATAAAAATAAGCTAAAATCACCAATAAGCCAAACTGAAAAGTGGGCTTTTGGAAATAAGCTCACTAATGAGTCCTTATTAAGCCCACCTATTCACTTTTTTAAATAAGCCACTGAAATAAGCACAATAAGCACAAATGACTACACTACTATTTTTTTGGATTTTAATGAAAATAAGCACTTTTAGACCTAAAATAAGCTACTGGGAATAGCTTCCACTAAAAGGAGTGGGGGGACCAGTAAACGAAAATGGGCTCTATCTATTCTAAAAAGCTAAGCAAAACCCTAAATAAGCTGGAAGTAATAGCTTGAATAATAATAAGCAAACAAATAGACAAACAGGTACTAAACATTTTAAATACCGATTACTAACCTTGGAGTTTTAGTTCCGCTAGCTTGGGAGTTTAGTACTGCTAGTTCTAAGTTAGTACCGCTAGTTCTAAAAACTCTTAAAGTTTTTAAAAGTCATTTTATTCAAGCTGATTTGATCCTATTTTGTTAAAAACAGATTATCAAATGACAACATAAGGTACTTATGAACAGATTTCAATTAGTGATAGCACTTAAAGAGCTAAAATTTAATCTATCAATACTAACTACACATGTACAGTACTAATAGAAAGTTGCACAAATATTTTTGAACTGAAATTAAGGCAGGATAAGTACTAAACAAACATATAAACTAACATAAGCCAAATATAATAACAATAAGCTCTATAAGCAGTTCTACAAATAATAAGAAAATCGTGTGAACAATCCACAGAAAAAAAGGAGACTTACAACAACCCTGCTTATAACATGGCTTGCTTAAGCTTTTACAATGGTGATCTCCGCTCCTAGCTTGTCAAAGACAAGCTAGTAATGTCCATAAGCACATCCTTTGTTTGCTTATCATCCAAAAAAGTAAGTTGTGGTATTTTTTGGTGAATTTTTTTTGATTTTTTCTTAACTACTTAACCTTTTTAAGTTACTTAGTGAAAACAGCTTATCATTAAGCTATATTGAAAGCTTTTTAACACACAATTAAGCACTGGTTAATAATTGAGAACTTGGAATTCAACAATTGGATTTTAACATCAAAAAAATCAATTGCTTCATTAATTCTTAAAAAACAATACAAGCTGAAAGAACAGTTGCATAAGCTTTTAAAAGACTAAAACGACTTAATTTAAATTACAATTAAACTACAAATAAGCTAGAATAATATATTCTCTTTTTCTATTTATACTAAAATGAATTAAGGTCTTGGTTTCTTGCACTCTCTTCTCTCCTTTCTTCTGTGTTTCTTTGTAGAGACAAAAACCAAGTGTGTTTGTTGTGTGAGGTGATTCTAAAACAAATCCCAGCCTTCAATTTCTTTTGTGCTTCTTTGGAGTCAATCATAGCCATCGAAAATACTTGGGAATGGTGAAGGATTGCCAACATGGCACTTATACAGCTGGGGGGGGGTTGATAGAGGAGTGGTTGAAATGATTTATCTAGGGTGTTGAGTGGTTTTGCAGGGTAGAAGTATGGGACGACATCCCTAGCTGTACCTGGGTTTTTGTTTTGGGCGGGAAGAATGGAGTTTGGGGAGGATGGCAGCTTTGGCCCCTCATTTCTTATAACAAACTTCGCCCGGTTTGCAATTTCAACCCTTGTCTTTTTCTTTTGTAATACAACTTGAGGTTTGGCAGCTTTAGTCCCTCAAGTTGTATTTTCTTCATGTGGCTGACTTTTGACTTTGACTTGACTTTGTCTTTTCCATTCCGTGCTCGGTTTTGTTTGTTTTTGGCTTTCTTTTTGTCCTTTTCTTGAATATTCGTTCCTACACAATACAAATGCAAACATACAAATACAATGTATTTTTGGTACGTTTTTAGTCTTTTAAGTCCGTTTTTAATGGAAAATGGTATGTGTAATTAAGCACATACCATTGTGCTTGAGCGTGACCGTCTCAAGACACTGATGGATTGTTAGTAGTGAGCATGATCGTCTCATTGTTGTGGATCGTAGGAGACGTTCCGTTCCCTTGTTTGTTGATAGTGAGCGTGATCGTCTCATTGTTGTGGATTGTGGGATACGTTCCGTTCCCTTGTTTGTGATGTTGAGCATGACCGTCTCAATATGGTTTGGTGTGGTTGCATGTTAGCTTGTATGATAGTTCGTTTAATATCCTGCTATGCTATGTTTTATTTATCACAGTAATTGGTTTTAAAGGATTGTTATGTGTGTCTTAAACATATGACTCTCACCAACTTTATGTTGACGTTTAAGCATCATTTTTAGGTGAGCATCATGGAAATAAAATAGAGAGAAGTGGCTAGAGAGAGACATTAGGTTGCATTGCGGAGTTTCTCCCTTAGTTTATGTTTTGCATTGTTTGGATGATTAAATGTTCGGTTATTGAATTGCTTAGGTGTTGAATGTCTCTATATTGGCGAGAACCTCCTTTTCTTCAATATAAGACGCCTTTGAATTTATCGATTTGTTTTGGGTATTTTCATGACACTCTGTGTCTATGTTTTGTTTATTTCATGCATATTAGTTTCTCTATATAGACACCATTGTGTTGTGATGATATCCATTCTCGTTACGCCTCGCGTTTCCGCCTTGGCGGGGTGTGACACCGGTCAAGATGGAGTTTCGTGGTAAGTAGGGTGTCGAACAGTAAAAGCGAGAAAGTTGACCTTATATTCTATCAATATTTTATTTAGTCTAATTAGTCTATGTTATTTCTAATCAATATTAAACCTATGCTAAACCTATTTCTAATGATAAAAGGGGGGTTTTCAGCCTGAGAGACTGGCATAGGTTTGGTGGTGACAATAATCAATTCAATACACAATAATCACGCAAGATTAAGATAATCAGAAGATAAAAGAGCGGTACAAGCCAAATGATAGAAAACTATATTAGCCATATTAAATCCGATTAAATGTTGGTTTGTTTGTTTAGTGCAATGAGTGATTATCTCGAGGCGGCATATCATTCTTAAGACTTAGGCGCTACTTCTTCCTAAGACCTAGACACGTTGAATCCTATCATAATTAACGCATCCACATATAGCATCCTTTTAGTTTAATTATAATCTATCTTAGAGATTAAAGCAATGGTGATCTTGTTAAACCCTAGTCTATCAGGAATTTACCCACTTATTGCTTGACGGCATTTTATATACTGGTAGTCCACTGTCCAAGTCTTTACCAATTGATTAAAAACGTACTTGTTGGTTCAAATGGTCACCTGCCAGTCCAAATAACATAAATCTAAAGGCAAAGATAGGGCATTATTTATGATCCTATTGATCCAGATATATAAAACGCGATATAGAGAGCTATCTTAGTATCTAGATCACTTGGTCAGTCTCACTAGACCCAGTTGAATGATGGTTTGCATATTCAAGCACATAAACAAGTATAAAATTATAAACAAGATTAAACAATCAACGACAAATTAAGCAATCGAGATTAAACAAACCAAACATTGAATCTTCATTAAGATGGCTAATACCAAAGGGTATTAGCCCATAACCATTGTAATGATACACGTATAATCAAACAACAAAGGTAAACTAACCGAGTTAAACAAACGATACCAAAAATTAAATAATTACAAGAGTATAGGAATTACACGGTGTCTTCTATGGAATTATGATTGATGCTTGACCTTGGCTGCTCTTTGTCTCTTCAGAAATTCAACCTTTGAGTTTATGGTATAGAGAATATGATTTTGCACCCTAAAAACTTGTGTTTGAGTAATCTATTTATAGCCTCTGAAAATGAGTGGATACGCCGTATTGAGTGAGGTCAATACGACGTATTGGGGTGTATTCCTTGGAGTACGCACTACAATCACAATCAATCAATAATAACTGTTATCAATCACATTTACTATAGGATCTTTGATTGTTTGACCAGCTGGATACGGCGTATGTATTCAGCAGGATACACCGTATTGGGTATTAAACATACGCGTTTTCTTGTGAAGTCCAGGTGTTGATACGCCGTATCTTCTTTGCTGGATACGGCGTATAGGGTAAGAAATAAGCAATCTTTAAATATCATCATTTAAGCTCCGAAATGTGCGCCTTTTAGCTTGTCTTCACAATATACTCCATAATTACTGCAATTAACAACTTTAAAAAATTAAGTAACAATTCTTGCAATAATTATATAAAATTAGGTAATTTACTTGGGATAAATGATGCTATAAAAGTAACGTTATTTGATGTCATCAGATCCCTTCTTTGGTTTTCTAGTTCCAGAACAAATTCTGAAGAATCTTATTCAAGGGATGTTATTTCAACTAATGTGCACTCAGTCAATCAACCACCTGAACATCTCAGAAAAGGGACCAAGGATCATCCGTTGGATAATGTCATTGGCAATCTCTTAAGACCTGTCTCTACACAACATCAACTATAAACCGAAGCCATGTTTAGTTACTTTGATGCTTTCCTCACTTATGTCGAACCAAAGAATTACAAAGAACCGTTGAAAGAATCTTGTTGGATCGAAGCTATGCAAGAAGAACTTATTGAGTTCGAACGACTTAAAGTATGGGAGCTCGTACCTCGTCCAGATCGTGTCATGATAAGCACTTTGAAGTGGATCTTCAAGGTTAAATTAGACAAAGTGGGAGGTGTTTGGAAAAAGAAGGCTAGGTTGGTAGTAATGGGATATCGTTAAGAAGAAGGAATTGACTTTGAAGAATCTTTTGCACTGGTTGTACGACTAGAGGCCATAAGAATCTTTATTGCATGTGCCGCTTACAAGAACATGACAGTCTATCAAATGGATGTCAAGACTGCGTTCTTAAATGGTATACTTTGTGAAGAGGTATTTGTCTGTCAACCTGACGGATTTGTAGATCAAGATAATCCCAACCATGTGTACAAGATAAAGAAAGCTCTTTACGGGTTATAAAAGGATCCACGGGCTTGGTATGATTTGTTATCATAGTTTCTACTCTTCTAAAAGTTCTCTAAAGGTGCTGTTGATCCTACATTATTTACTCGAAAAGAAGGCAAAGACATCTTACTGGTACAAATCTATGTAGATGATATAATATTTGCTTTTATTAATCCTGCACTATGTGAATCATTTTTTGAAATAATTTGTTCTAAATTTAAGATGTCAATGATGGCAAAATATCATTCTTTCTTGGACTTTAAATTTCTCAAAGTCCCAAAAGCATCTTTCATAACCAATCCTAATATGCTCTTGAAATAATTAAAAAGTACCGAATGGAATCTTGTGACCCGGTTGATATTCCATGGTGGAGAAAACCAAACTGGATGAAGATCCATAAGGGAAAACATTTGATCCTACACGTTATCGTGGAATGATTGGCTCCCTTATGTATCTGACATCCAGTAAACCAGACATTGTATTTGTTACTTGCATTGTATCTGGTATCAGGCTAAGCCTACCAAAAAGCACTTACATGCAGTTAAACGAATCTTTCGATACCTAAGAGGAACCATTAACATGGGTATGTGGTATTCAAGGATTCCCGTATTGCACTAACAACTTTTGTAGATGTTGATCATGCTAGTTGCCAAGATACCAGAAGAAGTACGTCTGACAGTATGCAGGTCTAGAGTGACACATTAGTCAGTTGGTCATCTAAGAAACAGAAAATCACAGCGATATCCAGTACAGATCTGAATATATAGCCTTATCCAAATGTTGTGCTCAAATCCATTGGATGAGATCACAACTGACAGACTATGGCCTTGGATTCAATAATATACCGTTGTACTATGATAACAAAAGTGCTATTGCCTTATGCTGTAACAACGTCCAACATTCAAGATCTAAGCATATCGACATCAGATACCACTTCATCTAAGAGCAAGGACAGAATATCAATTGGCAAATATCTTTACCAAGGCATTGGGACGAGAAATACGTGAATTTCAAATCAACAAGCTTGGAATGAGAAGTATGTCTCCTGAAACTCTTAAAAGACTGACAGAAGAAGCTAAAGAGTAATGGTGGAATTTCTTCTTGTATCCTATGTAAATACAGAAAATCAAAAAATCACAAAAAGATGTTTCATTTTTATAAAACTTTACAAAAAGAAAATATAAAAAAATAAAATCAAAAAATCAAATACAAAAATATAAATTTAGAAAATTTCAAAAATATGTTTTTCATGCATGTCTTCTGGAATCGATTACGGCCTTAGAAATGTCACTGATGTGCTTCAAAAGCTTTAAATTTATAAGACTGAAATTATGGTTTTATTAAATGGAAACACACGGGTAAAAGTATAACCCACGTATGTAGTACAATATTTTAGGTAAGACCAGGTCGTCCACAAGGATTTGATTTGTCTTCAAATAATCGTAGTTAAAATAAACATTAACAATTTTAAGATAAATGGTGCTGGATTCAATAATGAGAAAGATGACTACTCGAATAGCTTCAAATAATTCCTAAGCGTTGGTGATAATTACGATCTTAGATTCGAGGTTGTTTAATTTATAAAAAGGTTTTCTCGTCAAAAAATGTTTTCATAAATTAACGCGTTTAACTCAAGACTTATACTTAGTTAACTTGATCAAATGTGTCACTCAGAGAATCCAGTTACTATTATATCAAATCTATTTTGTTTATCAAATAACGTAAGTGGATTTCTCCAACCAAACGATAAATATCGTAGATAAATCTCTAAAACTATATAACATATAACAGGTCTTTCGACCTATACCGTCATAAGCATACAATCAAATTTGACAATCAAAGTTGATAAGATAAGACACAATAGGATTTCAACATAATCTTAAGATTAAAAAGATTGCAGTTATACCAAATGCTTATTCATTATATTAACTTTACCGAGTAGTCATGAGAGATTTAGCCTCTCATAGCTACGAAGTTCATAACAAGATAAAGAACAGAAACAAGAACCATACTATACCAAGGTAAGAATATGGATCAAGTTCCACCCGTTACAAGTATTGGATCTTACTTAGATCTTTACTCACTAAATATGATGATGTTTGTTCTTCGTTCTTCGTATTTCGATCTTCAACTCAATATATTGAGAGAGTTGTGTGTGAAATACTTTGGATGAGAGAATGATTATGTGAGATGAAGAATGTATGGGATATCTCCAAGGGCTTGAAAATCCGTCTCTATTTATAGGCTGAGAAGGGGTCAAAGTATGGCGCACATTCTAAAATGTGATGCGTACTTTGCCTATGTTAGTGCAAGAATCATTAATGCTGCAAGGAAGTGCGGTGTAATTTTGAATAAAACCGGCATACTTGGTGAGTTAATACAGTCTTCATTTAATTCCATTTAATTATCTTAAACTCAATAGGAAGTGCGGCGTACATATAGGAATGTGCGGCGTAGAAACACTTGACTTTGATTGTTTTAAGCTCGGGATGTCTTTAAGTGAACCTACACATATTTCATGCTATTAAGTACCTAAAGTTCACGAGAAATGATAAAATATATGCAAATAACGCCGCTGAAAACATGTATAATTTAGGCATTTTCAAATCCCTCCACACTTAGCTATTGCTTGCCCTCAAGCAAATAAAGCGAGAAAACAAGATCATTTATCGTGACGTGGAGAAAATTTAGATTTTATAAGTGTTTATTGACTTTAATAACTTTTCAGGCATAAACATATAACAAAGAACCTCAAATAAGGGACGTGTTTGATTTATATTCACTTAAGCCACTCAGATAGGGTTTATATTTGTAAAGTCACTCAATTGCACAAGCATAATCTAGATAGCTACCATATGCTTGTATAAGACATATAAACATGCCCGTTGCGGCGTGAGCACCTAGACAAAAATCTCAAAGAGGCAAAACGTGATACTGATGAGGGTGAACAACATGTACTGATTCCATGTGCCAAACTTAAGCCTTATACTTTGAACTTTATTTTTTATATTTTTTTCATACTTGTGATAACTAAGGCTGGCACAGAACTTCTTTTGTTGAGCATTTTTCTTCAACTTTGGATACTTTAACAGATTAGCACTAAAAGGGAGTGCTTTCGGATACAGGAGTTACGCGGGATTTATTTCACCTCTTATCATACGATTTTGTCTATAAATTAACCTCACTGCGGTCTAGTAAAGGATAATCAAGCACAAGTTCTGAAGCTACTAAATTACCGGCTCACTCATAATTTTCAAGCAATACCAATGCTCCAGAAACGGTGATAAATTACAAATACACGGATGTAACGATGGATGAGACACTTGCAATTGCATTCAAACATTAACTCGAACAAACTAAATGTAAAAATTATCTTAGGTATCAAAGGTGGATACCTGAATTCTTTAAGGTTTAATTCTCACAATTTAGTGGACTGGTTTTGTGCTAGTTATAGTGTGAATCTGGTTAGATTTGCCTTACTAAGAGTATACATTCTTAATTTTTAAAAGAAGAGAATATATATATATATATATATATATATATATATATATATATATATATATATATATATATATTTTATAATATTATTGATATATATGTTTATTATATTTCAAGAAAGAAAAGCATATATATTAGTTTTTAAAGATTTTTCATAAAATATCCGTTGAAAATTTTGGCTAGATTACAGGGCAAACATGGAGGGATATGATTAATTATAATTTTTCTTATTTGGTTCCCCTCCACACTTAAGTTAAACATTTCCCTTAATGTGAGAAATGATAAATATAGAAAATAGGGAAAATTAAGGGAAAACGGTACTTCCCAGGGCATAGAGAAATGTAGCTGCGAGAGAGCTATCCTTGAGCAAACGCCATAATTTTCCAGGTCTAATCTATATTACCTGTATAAGAGTAAACACACAAAAGCACACAAAAACAAAATATTTTTAGTTTTTTTTAGAAAATAAAATAGAGGAGGAGGGACTCTTTCACACTTAAGATAAATCATGGGTTGCCTCTAGAGAAGCACTTTATTTTTTCAGAGAGTCATTAGCTAGACACGTACTACTTGGTTTCATTCTTTGGGAAAGAAGGGAGTGAGTTCTTCCCTTGGGTCATTATCTTCTTCATGGTAAAGTTTGAGTCGATGGCCATTAACAATGAACGTCTTGCCATCTTTTCCATATAGTTCAACGTATCCGGATGGATATTGGTGTTTCACTACGTATGGTCCAAGCCATTGAGATCTGAGTTTCGGTTGTTTAAATTTATACTTAGAATGCAATAAAAGCACTTTGTTTCAGTGTTTGAACTCTTTTCTCATTTTGAGTTTTTTATCGTACCAGACTTTGGTTCTTGCCTTGTATAAACGAGAGTTTTCATATGCTTGATGTCGGAATTCATCTAACTCGTTTAACTGGAACATTCTTTTCTCACCAGCGGCGATGAGATCAGGATTACAGTTTTTTAGTGCCCGGAACGTACGGTGTTCGATTTCAAAAGATAAATGGTAGTTTTTTCCGTATACGAGTTTGTATGGTGTGATTCCGGTTGGTGTTTTGTAAGCGGTTCGAAATTCCCACAGAGCATCATCGAGTTTTCTTGACCAGATAGTTGGATTATCTTTCACAGTTTTTTCAAGAATTCTTTTAAGGGCTCTATTAGTATTTTCAACTTGTCCACTCGTTTGAGGATGATATGATGTAGAGAAACGATGGGTAACTCCATATCTTTTCATGGTTTTTTCCATTATCTTATTGTAGAAACGAGTTCCTCGTTCACTTATGAGAGCTTTGGGCATCCCAAAATGGTAGAAGATTTTTTTCAAGAATGAAATAACAACTCTGGCATCGTTGGTTGGTAAAGCTTTAGCTTCGGCCCATTTGGATACATAATCGACAACGACTAAGATGTATTCAAATTTATATGATTTTGGGAATGGTCCCATAAAGTCAATACCCCAGATGTCAAAAGTTTTGCACACATGAATGCTGTTTAAGGGCATTTAATCATGTTTGGATATATTCCCTATTTCTTGACTTGCTTCGCAAAGGCGAACAAAAGTATGAGCTTCTTTGATGATTGTTGGCCAGTAAAAGCATGAGTCTAAGACTTTTTTAGCTATGGTGTTTGGTTCATAATGTCCACCGGTAGGTCCGTGGTGACATTGATCTAGAATGGTACGAGTTTCTGGTCCCGAGACACAATGTCTGATCATATCGTCTGAGCATACTTTAAAAAGGCAAGGGTCTTCCCAAAAGTAGTTTTTGAGGTCAGAGAAGAAATTGTTCTTTTGCTGGTACATCATCCCATTAGGTATAACATCACTTACCAAATAGTTTGCAAATCTACTAACCATGGTGTGTCATTAGCGGTTATTTTCAAAAGAGTTTCTCCAAGAAAGTTATCGTCGACATCAGTGTCATCACTTGTCTCATCATTATCAATTCGAGATAAGTGGTCGGCAGCAACATTTTCTGTACATTTTTTGTCTTTTATTTTGATATCAAATTCTTGCAATAGTAGAATCCAACGTATAAGACGTGGCTTAGCATTTTTATTTTTAAATAGGTGTCTTAAGGCTGAGTGATCGGTGTAGACAATCGTTTTGGATCATATCAAATAGGGTCAGAATTTATCGAATGCAAATACTACAGCCATTAGTTCTTTTTCAGTAACCGTATATTTTTGATGAGCTGCATTATAGATGGGGTGAAAGTGTTATCCATCTTTTTGACCTAAGACTGTTCCAACTGCGAAATCACTTGCATCACACATAAGCTCAAATGAAAGATTCCAGTTTGGGCTTACGATCACGGGAGTACATGTGAGTTTTTCTTTTAATAAATTGATTGCTTTGAGACATTCATCATTAAATTTGAATGGAGTATCATTTTCAAGCAATCTGTTTAGAGGACATGTAATTTTCAAAAAGTCTTTGATGAAACGTCAGTAGAAACTGGCATGTCTTAGAAAACTTCTAATGCCTTTGACATTAGTAGGGGTGGAAGCTTAGAGATTACGTCGATTTTTGCTTTGTCAACTTCAAGGGCAACACCGGACCCTTTGTGTCCAAGCACGATTCCTTCTTTAACCATAAAGTGACATTTTTCCCAGTTAAGGACAAGATTTGCATCTTTGCAATGTTGAAGCATCTTATCGAGGTTATTTAAGCAATTATCGAAAGAGTTTCCAAAGACGGAAAAATTGTCCATGAATACTTCGACGGATTCTTCGATCATGTCATGAAAGATAGCTAACATGCACCTTTGGAAAGTAGCGGGAGCATTACATAAACCGAAAGGCATTCGCTTGTAAGCGTATGTTCCGAAAGGGCAAGTGAATGTTGTTTTTTCTTGGTCCATAGGATCGATTGGTATTTGAAAGTATCCGAAAAAACCATCGAGAAAACAGATGTATTTATTTCTTACGAGTATTTATAACATTTGATCCATGAATTTCAAAGGAAAGTGGTCCTTTGCGGTTGCTTCATTGAGTTTACGATAATCGATGCATACTCGCCAACCCGTAACGGTTCTTGTTGGTACAAAACCATCTTTTTCATTGGTAATGACTGTGATACCACCTTTCTTGGGTACACAGTGAATGGGACTTACCCAAGGGCTATCAGCTATTAGATAAATAATACCAGTGTCGAGGATTTTCAAGAT
Source organism: Tanacetum coccineum (assembly GCA_026074375.1). NCBI lineage: Eukaryota > Viridiplantae > Streptophyta > Magnoliopsida > Asterales > Asteraceae > Tanacetum > Tanacetum coccineum. Next base: position 24,741 of record BQNB010003025.1, read on the forward strand.
TTCCTTTTTAACAACTTCTTGCATATTCGGATTTAATCATCTTTGTTTTTGAACAACTGAATTTTTGTCTTCCAGAAGTTGAATTTTATGTTTACAAAAAGACGGACAGGTTTAATGAGTTTTTGTTGTTTTCCAAGCAAAGGCTTGCTTGTGTCTTTTTAAAACAGAGATGAGCTTATTTTTATTTTGCTCAGAAAGCAGGGATGATATGATTACAGGAAGAAAAGAGGGTTCTTCCAAGAATACATATTCCAAGTTATCAGGAAGAGGTTTGAGTTCAAGATCCGAAGGAGGTTCTTCAAGAGATGTCTTGATTTTATAATCGGTGTTAAAGGTGATTTTTTTCGATTGGCGGTTCTTCAGTGTCGGATTCAAATTCAGAGTTTTCTTTGATATTTATAGCCATGAATTCATCGAATTCAGCAAAGAGTTTTTCTTCGAGAATAGTTCCTTCGATGGAGTGAAGGATTTTACTTCCTTCATCGAGAAGAGCATCAAAATCTTCTTCTAAGATTTTATCGATAACGTCAATACTGAAACATGTATCATCGTTTGAATAAAAGTGTTTTATCGCAGAATCGATGTGAAAAATCATTCTTTGAGTCCCAACTCTAAGATTGAGTTGTTTCTGTTTAACTCGAATCACTGCATCGGCAGTATGGAGGAAAGGTCTCTGTAAGATTAAAGGAACTTTATTGTCTTCTTCCATTTTGAGAATAACGAAATCTATGAGAAAAGTAAATTTACCAACTTCAACGAGCATATTTTTAGCTATTCCAATAGGGTATTAGAATGATCGGTCGGCTAATCTTACGCTTATTTTAGTGGGTTTGAGAGTTTCAAGAGATAATTTAGCATATAGAGAGTATGGCATGAGATAATTTCTAGCACCAAGGTCGGCTAAAGCATTCCATGAGAAAGTTTTATTGAAGTTACTGTAACACCCCCAAAATTGGGTCGTAGTGGAATTATGTCCAAGAGTGTTACTTCATGAGTAATTTAGCACAAGCAATGAGAGAACGACCTCTATACGAGTCGTTTGAAAAGTAATTTTGTATTGTTAGACTCTAATGCACATCAAGTAAGCCCAAGCATCTAATTCACCTGAGAAAAACATGCTTAAAAGTGTCAACATAAAGTTGGTGAGTTCATAGGTTTGTTTAAGTATAAATATTGAACCAAAGATTTTCAAAGTGTGTATGCCCATTTCAACCCTTATAATAGTCACAAAAATATACGTATGAAAGTTGGACCGCAACTGTTCAAAGTATGTATGACAATTGTAAATATCATGAAATGTTTTAAGTATGTATTGCCAAATGAGTAATTAAGATTACTCTAAGTTCATGAAACTGAGGCTCAGACTTGTATGCCACTTTATTCAAGGCACCGTAAATGTTCATGTTCATGTAAATGTCGTTCTTTGCTCTGTACCATAAAAGTGTTTACCAATCAGTGACGTTCAGTAAAAGTAGTGTAGACCACAAGATTTTCCCCGTGATATAGCAACACATGCTACTATCACAAAATGTAATTACGTTTCTCTAAGCTCATGACACTGAAGCTCGACATGTATGAATGCAATACAAATATTGCCACAATGCCCGTGATGATGTTCAACCGAAACATCCCAAATCCAACATGGTATACGTCCGTTTTCCGGCAAACCGGCACAGTGAGCATGACTCACCCGAACGGGGATGTCAATCCCAAATAGATTTATTTATAACATTCGCGCTTACAATCCAGTAATTGACAGTTCATGATATTGGGCTCAGTGAGTTATCACTACTTAGGCAAACACGTAAATAAGTTTGAAATGTCCATTTGCGTCCAAAAATGAAATCAAGTATTGTATCTCATCGTGAGATATGTAAATGAGTATGTAAATCAATTAGTAAACGAGTTGTAAATGAACATGTAACGAGTTTGAATCAACCATGTAAACAAGCATGTTCTCACCCCAAAAATATATGTAAAACAAGTAAAACATTGGGCTATAAACTCACCTTAGTGAATGAACTTTGATTATACAAATCAAATGAGTGAAACGTCACGGATAGTCCGAATGCAACCTAATTAATTATAGGTCGTATGAGTACCATGTACTTTGAATAACTAACACAACATATAATTGTATATAGTTACATCAGCACCTAAACATGTTTGTTAATTTATTAAATTAAACAATATAACTGTATACTTTGAAAAATCAATGTCCATGTATTTGTATTTGTAAAAATAGTATACTCATCCAACAATTTATTAATTGTTAAAAATACTTGATTTATTATTTATGTAATTACATTACATAAATAATTTAATTGTTTGATAAAATTATATTTATAAAGTTAAAATGTTTATAAATATAACTTTAGTAAAAACATCGTATCTTTCTTGTTTTAATTCCGTTTATTACGCCCCTTATGTCAACGATTTCGTATTACGAAGATTTATCAAAATATTATATTTATAATATTTTAGCCACTGATGAACAGTAATTTTATAGTTTTTGTAAATTATATAAATCTACTTTTATATAATTAACTGCTCTAACCTTGTAAAAATCATAACTCATTCGTTATAACCTCGTTTTTTGAGTTCTTTATAGTTTTGAAAAGCTCATGACATCTACTTTCTCAAAAAAAGATCAAATAAATTCTATCAGATACGTATTGTTTTAGTTTTTATAAAATTACTTTTATAAAAACACTTATTATAGTAAATTAGTAAAATGTATAATTCCTTCATTATAATTTGGTTTTTCGAGTTTCTTATATATTTGGATTCCTTGTAAAAAGTACTTTCTCAAAATATTTTTTATCAGTTTTGAAAACTTTGTAGTTTTAAAAAAAATACTCTTTATAAAATCACTTTTACGTATAATCTTGTAAATATCATAACCTATTCATTATAATTCAGATTTTTGAGTTCTTTATATGCTTACGATCCTTATGAGATGTACTATTTTTATAAAATACTTCCATATTTTATAAAAATTCGTTCGAAATCAAACAGAAAGTTGCTAACCACTGTTTTGGTTATATATATATACATATATATATATATATATATATATATATATATATATATAGAAGTGTACTTTATAAACTTTTTAACAAGATAATTACTACAAGTCCTCTAATATGATTAATACACTAACTTGTGTATATTTATAGTCCTCTAACATATGTCCAAGAATAACAAGTCTTCACATTTATATATTTATAAACTTAATAAGTAAACTTTTCAACAATTAATTTATATACACTTTTTATAAATTAATCTATACTTGTGTAAAGTGTGTTCTTGCATTTTACCAACTTGTTAACATCTTAACCTCATGATACAATGTAATTCGAACCATCATCATATGTAAAAATCCATTTTATAAACTTATAACATAACCTAGATGGTGATTAACTTATATAAATAATATATACACATGAAATGATAATAGGAAAAGTTTAGGGTTCTTAGAAGACCTTAGATGAGTGTATGGTGAATGAAGAACACAACCAAAACCCTAGAATCAAAACCCAAATTTGAATTCTTGCAAGAAGAATCCCTAATTTAACCAAGAAACCCTAATTTCCTTTTACTTGTGCAAACCCCTTTTAAACACCAAACCAAGCTTCCATAACTCTGTGTAAAACCTTAGATATGATATGTAACAACTCTTATATGCTTAAACTAACTTAGAAATCAATGATACAAAATGTATAAGAGTGTGTGAGTGAACTATAGGTTTTAAGAGGAAATGGGAGAGTTTTTGCTTTGATCTTCCTTATAAGAGTTATGTGTGAGTTTCCTTTACTTTATTGATCCTATTTATAGCAAAACATGAAGTGAAATACCATTTTACATAAACTAACAAAGGTTTTGGTTTGTTTCTTCATGGTAACCGGTTAGGGGGCACCTAGGGCAAGGTTTTAATATTTTAAAATAGGTTTAAGGCTTGCTTTGAGTAAGTAAGGTTGTAAGAGATAACCAAGCTTGTCTTAGAGGATGTGATGGATCATTGTAATGCTTGGTTTGTCCCCTCCTTTGCCCTCATGATAACCAGACCAAACAAGAAGAAAAGACCAAGTGATGAAAAAGCATGATGTGTGATCCGTTAGATAACAAGTATGATAGTTTATTAGTGTTAGTGGAGGTGTGGTATTTAATTTCAAGTATGATATGAAGGTGTATGATGAGATTCGGTTATAGGATGAAATGAGTAATAGTTTATGAGGTTTTTGAGTATTATGGGTATTAGTGGGTATCTGTTGAAGTATATATGGGTTTATGGTTTGTTTAAGTATAAATATTGAACCAAAGATTTGCAAAGTATGTATGCCCATTTCAACCGTTATAATAGTCATAAAAATATACGTATGAAAGTTGGACCGCAATTGTTCAAAGTATGTATGATAATTGTAAATATCACGAAATGTTTCAAGTATGTATTGCCAAATGAGTGATTACGATTACTCTAAGTTCATGAAACTGAAGCTCAGATTTGTATGCCACGTTATTCAAGGCATCGTAAATGTTCATGTTCATGTAAATGTCGTTCTTAGCTCCGACATGGTATGACGTTCGTTGGCTCGGTAATGTCAACACCAGTGATAGCTAAGCACCCGAACGGGGCTGTCACACCCGAATAGATCTATTTTATAACATTCGTGTCTACCAATTTGTAGTTAACATTTCAATCTGCTTAAGCTAATCCGTAATCATTTGGGTGAAAGTCAAGTATGTGTTTGCGTCTAAAAATGAAATCAAGTATTGTATCTCATCATGACATATATAAATGAGTATGTAAATCAATTTGTAAACAAGTTGTAAATGAACATATAACGAGTCTAAATCAACCATGTAAATGGATTTATAAACAAGCATGTTCTCACCCCAAAAATATATGTAAAACAATTAAAACATGGGGCTATAAACTCACCTTAGTGAATGAACTTTGATTATACAAATCAAATGAGTGAAACGTCACGAATAGTCCGAATGCAACCTAATTAATTATAGGTCGTATGAGTATCATGTACTTTGAATAATACAACATATAATTGTATATAGTTACATCACCACCTAAATATGTTTGTTCATTTATAAAATTAAACAATATAAATTTGTACTTTGAAAAATCAATGTCCATGTATTTGTATTTGTAAAAATAGTATACTCGTCCAACAATTTATTAATTGTTAAAATTACTGGATTTATTATTTATGTAATTACATTACATAAATAATTTAATTGTTTGATAAAATTATATTTATAAAGTTAAAACGTTTATAAATATCACTTTAATAAAAATATCGTATCTTTCTCGTTTTAATTCCGTTTATTACGCTCCTTATGTACACGGTTTTGTATTACAAAGATTTATCAAAATATTATATTTATAATATTTTACCCACTGATGAACAATAACTTTTACTATTTCTGTAAATTATATAAATATACTTTAATATAATTAATTGTTGTAAGCTTGTAAAAATCATAACTCATTCGTTATAACCTCGTTTTTTGAGTTCTTTATAGTTTTGAAAAGATCGTGACATCTACTTTCTCTAAAAAAATCAAATAAATTCTATCAGATTCGTACTATTTCAGTTTTTATAAAATTACTTTTATAAAAACACTTTTTATAGTAAATTTGTAAAATGTATAACTCCTGCATTATAATTTGGTTTTTCAAGTTTCTGATATATTTGGATTCCTTGTAAAAAGTACTTTCTCAGAAAAATATAAAATATTTTTCATCAGTTTCGAAAACTTTGTAGTTTTTATATAAATACTTTTATAAAAACACTTTTACGTATAATCTTGTAAATATCATAACTTCTTCGTTATAATTCGGATATTCGAGTTATTTATATGCTTACGATCCTTGTAATATGTACTATTTTTATAAAATAACTCAAGATTTTATATAAATTCGAATCAGAACAGAAAGTGCAAACTATTTGGGTTTTATATATATAAGTTTACTTTATAAACTTTCTAACAAGATAATTACTACAAGTCCTTTAATATGATTAATACACTAACTTATGTATATTTATAGTCCTCTAGTATATGTCCAAGGATATGTCCAAGAATAATAAGTCTTCACATTTATTTATTTATTTATAAACTTATTAAATAAACTTTTCAACAATTAATTTATATACACTATTTATAAATTAATCAATACTTGTGTAAAGTGTTTTCTTGCATTTTACCAACTTGTTAACATCTTAATCTCATGATACAATGTAATTTGAACCATCATCATATGTAAAAATCCATTTTTTAAACTTATAACATAACCTAGATGGTGATTAACTTATATGAACATTATATACACATGAAATGATAATAGGAAAAGTTTAGGGTTCTTAAAAGACCTTAGATGAGTGTATGGTGAATGAAGAACACAACCAAAACCCTAGAATAAAAACCTAAATTTGAATTCCTGCAAGAAGAATCTTTAATTTAACCAAGAAACCCTAATTTCCTTTTACTTGTGCAAACCCCTTTTCAACACCAAACCAAGCTTCCACAGCTCTATGTAGAACCTTAGATATGATATGTAATAACTCTTGTATGCTTGTACTAACTTAGAAATCAAAGATACAAAATGTATAAGAGTGTTTGAGTGAACCATAGGTTTTGGGAGGAAATGGGAGAGTTTTTGCTTTGATTTTCCTTGTAAGAATTATGTGTGAGTTTCCTTTACTTTATTGATCCTATTTATAGCAAAACATGAAGTGAAATACAATTCTACATAAACTAATAATGGTTTTGGTTTGTGTCTTCATGGTAACCGGTTAGGGGATACCTAGGGCAAGGTTTTAATAGTTTAAAATAGGTTTAGGGCTTGCTTTGAGTAAGTAAGGTTGTAAGAGACAACCAAGCTTGTCTTAGAGGATGTGATGAAGCATTGTCATGCTTGGTTTATCCCCTCATTTTCCCTCATGATAACCGGACCAAGAAAGAAAGAAGAAAAGACAAAGTGATGCAAAAACATGATGTTTGATCCATTGGATAACAAGTATAATAGTTTATTAGTGTTAGTGGAGGTGTGGTATTTAATTTCTAGTATGATATGAAGGTGTATGTTGAAATTCGGTTTTGGGATGAAATGAGTAAGATTTTACGAGGTTTTTGAGTAGTATGGGTATTAATAGGTATTTGTTGAAGTATATATGGGTTTATGGTTTGCCATGCATGCAAATGTGTAGTTTTATTGCGTTACGTACACGTTTTACGTAACCAATAAAAATAAAAAGCGTAAAGTTATAAATTATCATCCTAATAACTTTATAACACTTACTTGACGTAAACATTTATTTGTTTGATGCTCGTTTACGTTGAATGATTATTTTTAGTTTATGCGATTTAGCTAAACGATGAAAATTTAAAGTGAACGCGTAAAACCCTAAAAATAAATAATTGAATAAGTGAATTCGTAAAATGACATAAAAATGTGAAATGTTACAGTTACATGAAATAATAAAACTTTCTAGGTCTCCAAATTTAGGTGGAACCTTGTTTTGAATCATAGCGGAACTTTCATCACTAAGGAAAGTAGATGAAATTGGTTCGAGTTTGTGTTTATTGCTTACGAGTTCTTTAAGAAATTTTGAATAGTTTGGCATTCTTGCTAAAACATCAACAAGAGGTACATTGATTCGAACGGCTCGAATCATGTCGAGGAATTTAGCATATTGGGCTTCCATTTTCTCTTTTTTGAGGCATTGAGGATATGAAAATTTTAGTTTATATTGTTTAGGTATCGGAGTTTTTTTAACAGGTTTTGGATCTTTAACTTTGGGTTGTGGTGTAGGTTCCTTATCTTCATCATCACTGTAAAAGTTGATAGGATTTCCAGAATCATTAGGTTGATTATTTGGGTTGATATGTGGGTCATAGGATTTACCACTTCGTGTAAATACGGCATTTACATACTCGTTTTGAGATTGCGGAGGTTGATAAGGTTTGGATGAGCTACCTTTTGGGTTTGGTTGAGTGTTACTAGGAAGAGATCCAGAATGTCAAGCAGATTACTTGTCAGCAAATATGTCGAATTTAGCTTTGAGATTTTGGATCAAGGCTTGATGATTTTTGGTTGTTGTTTTGAGTTTAGTTTTGAGATCCATAAAAGTATATTTGACAAAGTAATTGGTCGAGTGTTGAGCTTTTATAAAATCGCTTAATTGTTTTTGAAGGTCGGGTTTATCATCAGAGTTAGATCGATTGTTATCTCGATTGTAATCGTTTCTTCCGTTCGAACGCCAATTATCACGATTTGAATCTCGCTCGCGGTAATCATTGTAAAAACGAGTACGACAAAAGGTTTGCATGAATTTGGCTTCTTCTTCCGGAGACATAGGTTTGTCATCATCGTTATGATCGGGGTTTGGTTGTTTTGAACAAGATTGGAATTCTTTATACTGAGCATCCATTTTCATGGTCATGGCATCCATCCGGGCCATAATTTTGTTAGTATCAGAATTACTGCTACCTTTATCGACGAAAGCAACGGTTTTCTTTAGAGATGATTTTGTTTTTTGGTTTTTAGCCTAGTCGAGCTTGAGTAAGACTTTATCTTCGAGGAGTTGATAATCTTAGTTTGATGTTTTATAGAGGAAAATACCACCAGCTATGGCATTTAGAACTTCTTGGATTATATCGTTGAGACCGTGGTAAAAGATTTTAATGATGTTTCCTTTGGATAGATTATGACCATGGCAATTTCTGAGCATTTCTTTCATACGGAGCCAAGCTTCGGTTAAGGTTTCATTTTCATGTTGAGAAAAGGCTCGAATTTCTTCGAGGAGTCGATCGAAAAGAGTTAGGGGAAAATCTGCTAATAAAACAGTGCGAAGTTCATCCCATGTTTCGATAGTTCCTTCGTTGAGTTCATTTAGCCAGGTCTTTGCTTCACCCGTGAGTGATAGAGGAAACATCATTAGGCGGACGGCTACATTTTTGGTGTATCTGTATTTAAACATATCACATATTCTAAGGAATTCATGAATGTGTTTGTGCGGATCGGTTTTAACTCTGCCATCAAATTGGTTTCCTTTGACGAGAGTCAAGTGGTTACCTTTAATAGCGAATTCGTTTGCGGTTTTAGGAATGGTGATTGCAGAACCGAGAGTCAGAGCGACAACACGGTCAGCAGCCCACATTGGTTCATCATCCATTGGATTGTAATTTTAAAGGATATCAAGAAAGTGACAGAAATAGTTTATGTCAAGAATTGGAGCATAAACAACTTTTGGTTGTGCAGGTGGTGCGTTTCTTTGTTCAAATGGAATTCTCCTGTTTTTTGATGAAGTCTTCGATTTAGGGTACGTTCAGGTTCATGAAGTGGTTCAACAAGTTCAGAGTTGGAAGCACGTGTATGCATCCAAGGGAGATATATTTTTTTTGTTTGGTTTGGTTCAGTTTGCCAGAAAACTGTACGGCGATTTTGAAAAAGAAAATGGGTAAAAATTATTTCAAGAAATGATTACAGAACAGCTTAAAAACCCCGGCAATGGCACCAAAAACCTTGATGTGTTTCAAAAGCTTTAAATTTATAAGACTGAAATTACCGATTTATTAAATGGAAACACATAGGTAAAAGTATAACCCACGTATGTAGTATAATATTTTAGGTAAGACCAGGTGGTCTACAGGGATTTGATTTGTGTTCAAATAATCGTAGTTAAAATAAACTTTAACAATTTTAAGATAAATGGTGCTGGATTCAATAATGAGAAAGATGACTACTCGGATAGCTTCATATAATTCCTAAGCGTTGGTGATAATTACGATCTCAGATTGAGGTTGTTTAATTTATAAAAAGGTTTTCTCGTCAAAAAACGTTTTTACAAATTAACGCGTTTAAATCAAGACTTATATTTAGTTAACTAAATCAAATGTGTCGCTTAGATAATCCAGTAACTATTATATCATATCTATTTTGTTTATCAAATAACGTAAGCAGATTTCTCCAACCAAACTATAAAGATCATAGACAAATCTTTAAAACTATATAACATATTATGGGTCTTTCGACCTATACCGTTATAAGCATACAATCAAAGTTGATAATCAAAGTTGATAAGATAAGACATGATAGGATTTAAACATAATATTAAAGATTAAAAAGATCGCAATTATACCAAATGCTTATTCATTATATTAACTTCACCGAGTAGTCATGAGAGATTTAGCCTCTCATGGCTACGAAGTTCATAACAAAATAAAGAAGAGAAACAAGAACCATACTATGTCTGGGTAAGAATATAGATCAAACTCCACCCGTTACAAGTATTAGATCTTACTTATATCTTTATCCACTAAATACTATGATGTTTGTTCTTCGTTCTTCGTATTTTGATCTTCAACTCAAGATATTGAGAGAGTTATGTGTGAAATGCTTTGGATGAGAGGATGATTGTGTGAGATGAAGAATGTGTGGGATATCTCCAATGGCTTAAAAATCCGTCACTATTTATAGGCTGAGAAGGGGTCGAAGTATGAGGCACATTCTAAAATGTGCGGCCTACTTTGCCTATGTCGGTGCAAGAATCATTAATGCTGCAAGGAAGTGGGGCATACTTTTGAATAAAACCGGCGTACTTGGTGAGTTAATTCAGTCTTCATTTAATTCCATTTAATTCTCTTAAATTCGATAGGAAGTGCGACGTACATACAGAAATGTGCGGCGTACTTTTTAGCATTTTAAGGTTTAGTCCTTTCTTTTCTTCTAACTTGCTTTCCAATGAGCAGAAACACTTGTACTTTAATCGTTTTAAGCTCAGAATGTCTTCAAATGATAAAATATATACAAATAACACCGCTGAAAACATGTATTATTTAGGCGTTATCAGTCACTTAAAAATGACACAGATCTGCAGTAAATAAAGTTCGAGCAGAAGTTCTAAATGTTTTCAAAACATGTCATTGGTTTGTAGTTATTTTAGACTGCAACCCGTTTGTCATCTTAAAGGCAAGTATTTCATCAAAAAGAAAACTTGACCTCACAACGGGAATTAAGTTTATCGGGCATGATCTACTTTATGATAATGCAAAGGCTTGTGTATACTTTGCTACACAACTTGGGATTTCTATCAAATAAGTATACGTGTCAGTGCATTTATTTTTAAAAAATAAGAGAAATCTTATTTTTATTGGTGTTGTATTTCAAAAACATATCACTCATCTCAGTTTATTATCTGAAAAAGATTTTAAAAGAATTTTCTATCACTCAAACAATGTCTACAACTCTTTAAATAGAAAACATGACATTATTTAAGGGGGACAAATGAGCTAATAATTCTTTTAAAATGATCTTTCAAAAGTTCATCATGGAATAAACGGGAAAAGGTTTTGACAATAACGGATAATCATTCAAAAGGGAGTTAATGTACTTTTAACTCTCAAGGACTGTAGATGTTATTTGTTTCAACTCTTAGGGACTAAAATGCAATCTCTAGGTCTTATATCTTAAGTTAGCAATGAAAAGGACTTAGGTTGCCATTTCTCTAAATAGCTTAGACTTAGTGTTAAGTTTAAATGAGAATAAAAGGCATTGGAAACTAGAGGGGCCATTTTTGTTAGAAATCGAGAAAAGTCTCAGTCACTTCCAAATTAGTATTTCGTAGCTCGTAGTTAATATTTAGAACAAATGTAAGCTAACCGGGCCAAGCCCATGGGTTGGTCGGCCATGTACACGTATATTATACCCTCACCATGCCTTAGAGAGGGTGTTGGTCATTTCATTAATCTAATATTCTCTCTTTTGTTTCTCTCTCAAGAAGTGTCCAACCACTCTTTCTCTCTTTAAGATTTCTTACTTTGATTGCATGTGTGATTAAATAACGTGTATTCTACAATTAGTATCAGTCGCCATAGGGTGATTTAGAGTGTTTTGTGTGCGTTTTTAGTCTAAAAATGGGTGCGTTTTGTGTTGCTTGTACTCGAATCAAATAGGACAAAACTTTTGGTGTTCAAATCCATAAAGTTTTTGTTTTTAAGGTTCTGGTAGCTTAGTAATACTTAGTTGTACAAAATAAATCAAGCAACAATGTCAAAAAGTATGTTTTTTTTATTTAAAAAGTTGGTTTTCTGGATTTTATAAAGGCACCAAAATTGCAACTTTGAAGGCACCGAAATTGCCACATTTCATGTTAGCCAAAATTTCCACATTTCATGTTAGCCAAAATTGCCAATTCATGATAGCTGAAATTGCCATTTAGTATTAACTGAAATTGATAGCTTGTGTTTCAACCGAAATTGACAGTGTGTTTGAATTGATTTTCACAGTTTGTACTAACCGATTTTGCCATATTAAAGTTCACCGAATTTGACATTTTGCTTTAGCTGATTTTTGTCATTTTGGTACTGCCGATTTAGGCAATTCACTTTAGCCGATTTGGGCAACCAACCGATTTAGCCAACTTCATAGTTAGCCGAATTTACCATTTTCCAAGAACAAGAATCATTATTTCACGGTTTCTTCATTGATTTGTAAAATCCTACGAAATATACAATTATTTTCTTGGTTTAATAAAGTTTTGTAAAATCTCGTGCAATACTTCCTCTCAATCACTTTCAACAAACAACACTTTAACACAATAACCTCTAATCACTGAACGATCAAGATCTTATCTTTTCACATTTGACAATCAATTAAAAATGTCTACCTTAGCTGAACACATGATAGTTGTCGTTGCTAAGAACCGTCCTCCTATGCTGGACAAGTCAATGTATGACTCATGGCGGAGTTGTATGTTGCTATACATCAAAGGAAAGAAAAATGATAGAATGATGCTTGAATCTATTAAAAATGGACCTCTTATTTATCCGACTATTGAAGAAAATGGCAAAATTCATGACAAGAAATATGCAGAACTTACTGAACAAGAACAACTTCAAGATGACTGTGATGTTCAAGCAACTAACATTGTTCTTCAAGGTCTTCCACCAGATTTGTATTCTCTTGTCAACCATTGTAAGACAGCTAAAGATATGTGGGATAGAGTCAAGTTACTCATGCAATGCACTGAATTGTCATACCAAGAACGTGAATGTAAACTATACAATGAGTTTGACAAGTTTACATCAGTCAAGGGTGAATCACTTTATGAGTGTTACTTGCGCTTTGCTCAACTCATCATTGATATGCATACAATTGGCATGACAATGCAGCAAGTCCAAGTGAATACAAATTTTCTGAACGCTCTTCAAGCTTTAATGAAGCAAGTTTGTTACCGATGTCAAGTTATCAAAGAACTTGTATAATACCAACTATGATCAGCTGTATGCATATCTTAGTTAACATGAGGGACATGCAAATGAGGTACGATTGATGCGTAAAAGATATCCAGATCCTCTAGCATTAGTTGCTAACCATCAAACTCAGTCACATTATGCTCAGTATCCACAACAACTATCATCAACTCATCAACCAGTTCATTCTTCTCAACCATTCTCACCAACTTATGAACAACTCATCATCCACAACAATACCAACATCAATTCTAGACCTAACTCAATTAGACACCACCATCAATTCCTCAAAATGCTCATCATTCCCCTCCAATTTCACAACAACCAACATTTGAGTTTCCCCAACTTGACTCATGACTTGTTGTTCTAGTATTTCAACCAGGTGATAATCTAATTGCTTGTCTCAACAAAGCAATGGCATTTATGTCAACTGTAGTATCACGTTTTCCGTCTACCAACAACCAACATAGAACATCTTCCAATCTAAGAAACCAAGCTACCATTCAGGATGGCAGGGTTATTGTTCAACAAGTTTAAGAAAAACAGGGTCTGGGTTTTGCTGGTACGAGAACTCAAGAAAATGCTACAAGTTTAGGGGGAAATAATGCAGATGGTCAAGCAAGGGTAGCTAAGTGTTATAACTGTTAGGGTGAAGGGTATATGGCAAGGCAGTGCACTCAGCCTAAGAGGCCTAGGAACTCTGCATGGTTCAAGGAAAAGATACTGTTGGTTCAGGCACAAGAAGTTGGCCAAGTATTGGATGAGGAACAGTTGGCATTTCTAGCAGATCCTGGAATCCCAGATGGTCAAGCTATTCAGATAACAATTCCACAGAATGCTGCATTCCAGACTGATGATATAGATGCTTATGACTCGACTGTGATGATATCTCTTCGATAAAAGTGGTTCTTATGGCCAATCTCTCTAGTTATGGTTTAGACGTTCGACACTAATCAAAATGAAGATACGCTTAATCAAAGTGTGTAAGAAACGCAGTATTTTTAACAATCCCTTATTGATTTTGTTACAGATAATGAAATAACAAGTGATAGTAATATCATTTCTTATGAATAGTATCTGCAAGAAACGCAAAATGCAATTGTTCAAGATACTAACTCTTCTGCACAACAAGATTCCATGATAATGTCTGTGTTTGAATAAATGTCTAATCAAATAACTAATTGTAATAAGATTAATATGGGAAATAAACGTGCTAATGACTCCTTAACCGATGAGCTTGAAAGATATAAGGAACGAGTCAAAACTTTTGAACAAAGACTTAATATTGATCTAAGCAGTCGTGAAAAACTTATTGATTCTTAAATGGATTACATGAAGCAAGAAATTGACTCACTTAAACAAACTCTTTCTAAACTTGTCAAGGAAAAAGAATCGTTATTGCAAACATTTATTGTTTTCAAAAAAGGAATCCAAAAGAAAAAGAACATAAAAACATGGACAAAGAAATTGATTTAGAAAAGAAGATAAAGGAACTAGATAATATTGTTTATAAAGTGGGTCAATCTGCACAAACAGTGCACATGCTAACGAAACCACAATTTTTTTATGATGACACTCGCAAACAAGCTCTTGGTTATCAAAATCCATTTTATCTTAAGAAAGCTCAGCGGATTAAGCCAACGTTGTATTATGGTAGTGTGATATCTAAGAAACATGATGTGATTTCTATGGTTGATGAAGAAGAGACACTGATTTTAGAAGAAGAGAGTCGATCTAAAATGCTTGCAAAATAAATTGACCCAATTTCAAAAGAAAAGAAAATTATTATTTCTTCGAGTAATTATTCCGAGCTAAATAAATTGGCTGAAGATTTTGGAAAACGTTTTGTGCCACAAAAGGAATTGTCTGTAGAACATGCTTTCTGGTTACAGCTTTCAAACCTTAACTCTGAACAACTTGATGTTCCACATACACCTGTTAAAATAGAGGCTCCTAAAGAACTTCCAAAAGTAAATTTGGTAAATAAAACTTTTCAAAAGCTAAAATATCATCTTGCCAGTTTTGACAAGGTTGTGAAATAAAGGACCACACCTTATGCCATCACCTAGGGTTCATGGGGTTTTGAATACACCAAAGCGATTTTTCTCACACACATAATTCCATTTCTAAATTATTTAAAAACTTTATTTACAATTTTAATAAAGGACTTCATGATGAGATTACTGAAGTACAAATAGTTTTTAACCAAATGGAAGCTACTGTTGAATAGTGTTTTGTAGACAAGAAACATTTTGAAAATCAAAAGAAAGAACTTTTTCTTGACAACGATCGACTCTTAGAACAAATCATATCTCAACATATTGTGCTTACTATTGTGAATTCGTGTGATGTCATTGGTAATTCTGAAAATATTGATAGGAGTTTTGTTGAGAAATATAATGAGTATTTGGAACTTGAAGCTGAGCTTGCCAAAAAGAAAGATATGATTGAACACGATGTTTTTATTGAAATTTCAAACCGATTTTCAAAACTTAAACAACATTGCATTTCTCTTGAAGTTGCCATGCAACTAAACCAAGAAATTTTTCAAAAAGACAAATCAAGTGAAAATTAAAATGCTCCTGAATTTCAAGAATTCTTTTAAAACAATGATTTGAAAATCAGCTACAAGCAAAGGACACTACGATCAGTAATTTGAAGAAACAAAATCACTCCTTGAATGACATATGTAATCAAGCAACTGTGAAAAAGGATATTGATGAGTATGAAACAATAAACATTAAATTGGAACATAGTGTGGCTAAGTTACTTAGAGAAAATAAGCATTTACATAAAGAAAGAGAGCATTTGAAAAAGACTTACAAAGAGCTTTATGATTCTATTAAAAAGACACGTGTTCAAACCAAAGACCATAGTGACTCTCTAATAGTAGAACTAAATCAAAAGTCTGTTGAGAATGTTGATTTGAATGCTCGGATTCAGGAAAAGGTTTTTGCGATTGCAGCATTAAAAAATGAATTAAGAAAAACTTAAAGGAAAACATGTAGTTAAAAATGCTGCCCCAATGCCTCAAGCCATTGTGATTGCTTCAAGAATGTTTAAACTTGATTTAGAACCATTAGCTCCTAAAGTATTGAAAAGCAGAGATGCACACATAAACTATATTAAGCACTCTCGGGAACATGTTGACACTCTTCGAGAAATAGACGAAAATGCTAGAGCACTAAGTCCTCTAGATAGTAATTTAGACTCTGCATGTAAGTATGTTCAACGAATTCAGGAGGTGCTAGTTTATGTTACAGATACATGCCCCAGTTTAACAAAACCGAGTGAGAAATTGGTTGCGGTCACACCATTAAACAGAAATAAGAAAGTTAGGTTTGCCAAACCTGCCACATCATCAAGTAAAATTCAAAAATAGGTAGATTCACACAAAACACAAGATTCTAACAAACCTGTGTTGCCTTCTACAAGAATGAAAAGTTCTACTAGTGCTAGCAGATCACAGCCTTCAGGCAATACCAAGAACAATAGGATCTCGCGAACTACCAGTAACAACATACAGAATAAAGTAGAAGACCAACCTAGGAGCGTTAAGTCTAGTTCAAATAAAGAGAATCGTGTTATTGAACAAATCTGTAATGCGAGTGTTAAGCATCAACGTTGAATGCGAATTTTGAATTAATTTGTGTTAAATGTAATCAATGTATGTTTGATGCAAATCATGATATGTGTTTTCTTGAATTTGTTAATGATGTGAATGTGAGTTCTAAATCTAAATCTGTAAAGAGGAGCAAAACGAAATCAATTTAGAAACCTACTGGCAAAGTGTTCACTGATAATGGATATAAATGGAAACCAATAGGATGGACCTTCACTATAGATGGAAATACATGCCCTTTAACTAGGATCACCTCCACTAAAGTAGTGCCTCTCAAGGAAACCACTTCAAAATCAGTAATTACACAAAATCCAGAAGTTAAGGTATACTGTAGGAGAACCAAAGTTGCAAAATCCGTAGATTTGAGCAGTCAACCTAGTATCTTAGGATCTAGGACTTCTAACATCTTAGAACCCAACAAACATTGAGGATCCGCTGTTTCAAATTCTCCATCTTCTTCTCTTGTTAATTTCAGGTTGTCCAAATTGTTCTCTGGTATTTAGACTCGGGATGCTCCAAGCATACAACAGGGAACCGCTCTCAACTCATCAACTTTATTCACAAATTTTTGGGTAATGTCAGATTCGGTAACGATCAGATTGCAAAGATTATAGGCTATAGAGATTATCAGATGGGAAACGTTATGATTTATCAGGTTTACTATGTAGAAGGGTTAGGTCACAACTTATTTTCTGTTAGACAATTTTTTTATTTCGATCTTGAGGTAGCTTTTCGTAAACACACCTGCTACATTCGTGACTTAGAAGGTGTTGCTTTACTGAAGGGATCAAGAGGCTCAAATTTATACACTTTTTCTTTAGAAGATATGATGTTATCCTCTCCCATTTATCTCTTGTCTAAAGCTTCAAAGACAAAGTCTTGGTTATGGCATCGAAGGTTATCTCATTTGAACTTCGATTATATCACTACACTGGCTAAACAAGGACTGGTCCGAGGGCTGCCCATATTAAAGTTTCAGAAGGATCACTTATGTTCCATCTGTGCTCTAGGTGAAAGCAAGAAACACTCCCACAAACCCAAACCTAAAGACTCAATTCAAGAAAAGCTCTATGTGTTGCACGTGGACCTTTGCGGACCAATGAGGATTCAAAGTATAAATGGCCGAAAATATATACTTGTTATTGTTGATGACTATTCTCGGTTTACATGGGTAAATTTTCTACGATCGAAGGATGAAGTTCCAGAGTTCGTGATTAACTTTCTCAAATTAATTCAAGTTCGTCTCAATGCGACAGTCCGAAATATCAGAACAGATAACCGCACAGAGTTTGTCAATCAAACCCTATGAGATTACTATGAAGATGTCGAGATATCACACCAAACATCAGTTACTCGCACTCCACAACAGAACGGTATTTTCGAAAGACGGAACCAAACTTTAGTAGAAGATGCTCGCACCATGTTGACATTTTCTAAGGCTTCGCTATTTCTTTGGGCAGAGGCTGTTGCGACCGCTTGTTTTACTCAAAACCAATCATTAATCTAAAAACGTCACAACAAAACACCGTATGAACTTCTCCATAACAAGAAACCCAACTTATATTATCTTCATGTAATTGGTGCTCTTTGTTATCCAACCAATGATAGTCAAGATCTTGGCAAGTTAAAACCTAAAGCAGATTTTGGAATCTTTATTGGTTATGCTCTTGTAAAGAAGGCTTTTCGAATTTACAAGAAGAGGACCTGTCTAATCACTGAAACTATTTATGTGGATTTTGATGAGCTTATAGCTATAGCTTCTAAACAATTTTCTTCAGGACCCGGGCCTCAACTCTTGACTCGTAGAACACTCAATTCAGGACTCATGTCAAATCCTCCTTCTCCAACACCGTATGTACCACCAACTATGATAGACTGGGATATTTTGTTTCAACTGGTGTTTGATGAATACTTTAATCATCCACCTAGTATTGCTTCTACGGTTCCTGCAGTTGTTGCTCCAGAACCTGTTGATTCAACCGGTCTACCTTCCTCGACTACCATTGATCAAGATGCACCATGTTCAAGTACTTCATAAATCTCTCAAGAAATACAATCTCCAGTAATTCCTTTTGGTGTTAAAGAACATTTTAACAATATTGAAGTTGCACATCTAGATAACGATCCCTTCTTTGGTGTTCTAATTCCATAACCAAATTCTAAATAATCTTCTTCAAAGGATGTTATTCCAACTAGTGTACACTCAGTCAATCAACCAACTGAACACCTTAGAAAATGGACCAAGGTTCATCCGCTAGATAATGTCATTGGCAGTCCTTCTCGACCTGTCTCTACAAGACATCAACTATAAAATGAAGCCTTGTTTTGCTACTTCGATGCTTTCCTTACTTCTGTTGAACCAAAGAATTACAAAGAAGCTTTGAAGAAAGCCTGTTGGATCGAAGCTATGCAAGAAGAATTTGTGAGTTCGAATGACTTTAAGTATGGGAGCTCGTTCCTCGTCCAGATCGTGTCATGATAATTACTTTGAAGTGGATCTTCAAGGTTAAATTATACTGGGAGGTATTTTGAAAAATAAGGCTAGGTTGGTAGCAAGGGGATATCATCAAGAGGAAGGGATCGACTTTGAAGAATCTTTTGCACTAGTTGCTTGACTTGAGGCTATAAGAATCTTTATTGCATATGCCGCATACAAGAACATGATAGTTTATCAAATGAATGTAAAGAATGCGTTCTTAAATGGTTTGTTGATAAAATATAATGCCTAAAAACATTAATAATATTTTTTTACATCTTTACGTTTTGATAATCACAAAATATAAAAACGTTCAACGTAAAATTAAACGTAAACAAGTATTTAGTAGTAAATTCTCATTTCAACAATTACATCACTTAAAGGTATGAATAAACAAATGCTTGATGCATTTTATAATCAAAGGAAACTTTTATAAAATGTTGTAAACTTTTTATAAACATCACAAAACATTTTTTTACATTTAAAAGAAATGTTTTATTCAAAATAAACATTTTGAATTTCAAATTTTCGGACCTAAAACAGCTAGAAATGGTCCAGTAAACACCTCCCCTGAATAGGTCAAAAAGGAGCGTCTGAATAAGGGGCGGCCCCCTTAATTTTAAGGGGGCCGACACCCTATTTAAGGGGGCCGGCCATAGACTCCGATCCTCCTTTTTGTCCTTTAAATACTATTGGGAATTATACATTCCTGACTTAGTACCGTTAGGTATATACTTAGTACCGATAGTTATAGTTAGTACTGACAGTATAAAGTGTTAAGTACTGCTCAATTAGTTAGTACCATTAGTATAAAACAGTTAGTACTGTTTAAAAGATATGCATGAGATATTATAGGAGAAGATATGTATTATATTTTGTGCATTTTGTAAGTTTGTTAGGGTTTATCCTTGGTCTATAAAAGGAACCCTACGGCATTAGAGAGATAACAATCAGTTCAATATATATATCTCATCTCAAACAATCATATCTCATAGTTAGTAATCTGTAATCACTTTAACAGGTTAATAGAAATCAAAGTTTAGTTTTTCATTGTTCTTCTTAATACTATTGTGTATATTCCGCATATATAATAAGTATTCATAGTCAGTGTTTTCTCTATAGTCAATCTATATTTATACAAGTTGGCTATCACCCTTAGTAGGCTGCAAAGATCTGTTCAGTTTGGGACTCACAAGTGGTATCAGAGCCTGTGAGAAACTCTGAGTAAGAAGAACAAAAACCAGTTATAACCTATCTTTCAAAGCAAATTCAATGGCTGGATCACAAGATGATATTCCACCACTACCACCACCATCATCATCACAAACACCAACACAACAAACTCCTCATACAGTATCAACCATCAAACTTCCTATTCTCAAAAAGGGAGAATACGATATATGGGCCATGAAAATGGAATATTATTTAACCCATACAGACTATCCTATCTGGGAAGTTATACAAACTGGAAATGGACCTGTATCAATCACCACAGATACGCAAGGTCAAATCAAGGTTTCTGCGACTCAAAGAGATCTCTCAGCACAGAAAAAAGAAAGAAAAGCTAGGACCAACTTTGCTAGGCTTTACCAGAAGATCATCTTGCTAAATTTCATAAAATGACTGATGCTAAAGAGATGTGGAATGCCATCAAATCTAGATTTGGTAGAAATGATGAATCAAAGAAGATGCAGAAGTATATTCTAAAGCAACAGTTTGAAGGCTTCTCTGTATCAAACTCAGAAGTCTACCATAAAGCTATGACAGGTTTCAAAGTCTTCTGAGTCAATTAGAGATTCATGGTGCAGGCGTCTATACTGAGGATACAAATCAGAAATTCCTTAGATCTCTACCTTCTTCCCGGTCTCAAGTTTCCTTGATCATGAGGACCAAGCCAGGAGTGGACAGTCTCAGCTTTGATGATTTGTATAATAATCTAAGAGTCTTTGAGAATGATGTTAAAGGCTCTACTGCATCATCCTCTAGCACGCAGAATGTAGCATTTGTCTCTGAGAACACTAGCAGTAATAATGATGTTAGTACAGCTTATGGTGTTTCCAATCCTTCTGGTCAAAACTCACAATATGAGCATGCTTCATCATATTCCTTACATGCAAATCAATCCAGTTGCCCTCAATTGGATCATGAAGATCTGGAACAGCTTGATGATTTGTGAACTAGAAGAAAATGACTGAAATGGCAAGGTGCCATATTTCAATGAGATTGAAAAGTTCTACAAAAAGACAGGTAAAAGCTTACAATGTCGATGCCGAAGGAACCGGTTGGTTTTGATAAAACCAAAGTCGAGTGCTATAATTGTCACAAGACAGGGCAGTTTGCTAGAGAGTGTAGAACCAAGGGAAATCAAGATAGTAAGAGTATAGATGCTTGGAACTCTAGAAATAAGGATGGGAGAAGATCTATGAAAAGCAGAGAACTCCTAAAGCTTTGGTGACTATTGATGGAGAAGGTGTTGATTGGACCAGTCACTCAGAAGAAGAAGAAGATTTTGCTTTGATGGCTTGCAACAGTTCAGGCTCAGACAGAGAAGTACAATCTTGTTCTAATGAATGTGTTGCATCATATAATAAACTTAAAAAATTATGTGATGAACAAAGAACACAACTTAGTGATGCAAGCATAGAAATTAAGGCATATACTCAAGCATTAAAGAAAGTTGAAGCACAATTGGTTGCTCATCAACAAGGTCAACTTTGGTATGAGGAAAAGATAAGGTTTATGAAAATAGACTTAGATGATAAAACAGATGTCCTTACATACCATAAGAAACTATTGGCAGAAGCTGAAAAAGAAAAAGAAGATTTAAAAGCTAAAGTAGAAAAATGGCACAACTCTTCTAAAAATCTTAGTCTTTTGCAAAATAGTCAGATGAGTGCTAATGATAAATTTGGACTTGGGTATGGGGATCACAGATATGATGGCATTTTGAGTTATGAAAATGAAGTTTTACAAAGTGTGTTTATGAATAAGGAAAGTGATTTAGAAAATCAACCTTTGTATAATAGGTTTGTTACAGCAGAAGGAATGCATGTTGTACCCCCACCCATGACAGGGAATTACATGCCATCCGGACCTGATATTGAAATAGATTACTCACAATTTACATATGGTCCAAAACAGACTCAAACTAGTGAATCTGAAACCCAAACCAGTGACTTTGATACCTGTGAATCAGATTGTAGTGTTGAAACACATGAATCTTTGCCTGAACCAGCTGCAAAATGAACCCAAAGTAGTAAATCAACCTAAGGTTTGGTCTGATGCTCCTATCATTGAGGAGTAATGAATCAGATATGAAGAGGACATGTGGTCCTCAACCAACAAAAATTAGGAAACACCTAGTTTTGCTAACCAGCAAGTAAAAACTCCTAGGAAAACTGTTAAGAATCAATTCACACATAGTAAAAATCCTAAAGTTGACAAGAAAGGGTTGGGATATGGGTTTACTACCAAAGTATCTTTTGTATGTGGAAGTCTTAGTCATCTTATTAGAGATTGTGAAATTCCATAAAAAATATGGCTTCACAAGCTGAGTTAATTAATAGATGAGGAAAAAGTCTGTCAAGGGAGTTTAGGCCCAATTTAGAACAATGTGCAAAAGAGTAAAGCATAAGAACCAACTTGTCCTACAACAATACTAACAAGAACTAGAAAATTTTCCAGTAGTACTAGCTAAAGCTAACGGTACTAACAATGTGAGTACTGCTAACATATTTTAACAGTCAGCAGTACTGAACTAATGCGCCAGGAAAATTAGTATGTTAAACCTTTGTGAATAAGTTAGACCAAAACGTGTTTTTCATAAAACTCATTCACCATTAGAAGCCTTTAATAACACAACAGACTTAAATGAAAAAATTT
This sequence comes from Tanacetum coccineum, assembly GCA_026074375.1. Taxonomy (NCBI): domain Eukaryota; kingdom Viridiplantae; phylum Streptophyta; class Magnoliopsida; order Asterales; family Asteraceae; genus Tanacetum; species Tanacetum coccineum. Next base: position 47,993 of record BQNB010003025.1, read on the forward strand.
CAAAACAAAAGGTTAATTACTGCCTGAGGTAAATTGCAGTTAGGATGTTTGGGAGGAAAAAGGGAAACTGTTTTTTAAGCCTCAGCAGGTTGTAAGTGGAGACCATAAAGACATTACTGGCGAAAATATATTGGGGGGGGGTGGGGTTGGGTGGTGGGGAAATACAACATCTCCAAATACAATGGGGAATCATACCTAGAGAGGTCTACTTTCAAAGATCCACTATGGCAGACTCAAGCCCAAACAGCGTGTTCCTAAAGAATCCATTCTCAGTATTTAATGTGTAGGATTATCCACCACAGAACTTTTCAAACAAAGGGATTGTTTGATTGTAGGAGTTCCAGGTACAATGACTAGAAACAAGGCCTACTTGCTGAATATCAAAGACTTTATGGTGCCCTTGCGTTTGGAGAAGTAAGTTTAACTTCATTGTAAAGGTAAAATAAAAATAGGAAAAGTTAGATTTGAGGATGTGTGCTTTATGAAAGAACTGCAGCATTTCAATCTCTTTTCCGTGTCACAGATGTGTGACAAGAAGAACAAGGTTCTATTCACTGACACTTAATGTCTTGTTTTGTCTTCTGAATTTAAGTTACCTGATGAAAATCAAGTATTACTTAGAATCCCCAGACAAAACAATATGTACAGTTTCAATTTAGAGAACATTGTTCCTTCTAGAGGTTTACTGTTTGGATTGCAAAAGCCACAATTGATGAATCTAACAAATGGCAATATAGGAATGGGTCATGTAAACTATTAAAAAACTTATACAAACTTGGAGGGAAACCTTGTAAGAGGTTTACCTTCAAAGATTTTTCAAAATGACCATACTTGTGTTGCTTGTCAGAAAAGAAAGCGACACAAGGCCTCTTGTAAGGCCAAATCAGTGAGATCTATTAGTCAATCCTTACAGCTTTTGCATATGGATTTGTTTGGACATACATCAGTAAGGAGCTTAAACTATAAGACTTATTGCCTGGTATCCACTGATGATTTTACAGGTTTAGTTGGGTTTCTTCTTAAGAACTAAGGAATGAAACTATGGATCCTTAAGGACTTTATAAAACAAATTGAGAACCAATTAAATCAAAAAGTTAAAACTATTAGATGTGATAAAGGTACAGAATTTAAGAACAGGGATGTTAATGAATTCTGAGGGTCAAAAGGGATCAATAAAGCATTGGCTAGTCCAAAATCAAACGGTATTTGGTAAAGACAAATCAATTCCGTTGATGGTTGACAGTTTACCAAAAACTGTATGGTAATTAACTCACCATATTTTTGAAATAAAGAGTTGACTATCCCAGAGCAAACAGCTACTGGTAAAGGAAAATCAAATCCGTTCATGGCTGGTAGTTTGCCAAAACTACAAGCCAGAACTTAGTTGATTGTTTGCTCTGAAAAGATGTTGCTGTTTGCTGAAAAGACATGTTTGCTGATAAAGTATGGAAGCCAAAAATGGTGATGAGAGGAAAGTGTTTAAAGATAGACAAGATGTTAAAGTGTTTGGATACATCCTCCAAGAACTTAAGAAGATTAACCTGAAGAAAACAAGAAGTTAAACAAGTTCAACAATCATGTTTAAGGGAGGATTGTTGGGAATTATTCATTCCTGACTTAGTACCGTTAGTAATATACTTAGTACCGATAGTTATAGTTAGTACTGACAGTACAAAGTGTTAAGTACTACTCAACTAGTATAGTACCGTTAGTATAAAATAGTTAGTACCATTTAAGAGATATGTATGAGATAATTGTAAGAAAAGGAAAGTAGAAAAGATTATGTTTTTCCTTTTACGCGTTTTGTAAGCCTGTTAGGGTTTTTATCCCTTGGTCCTTTAAAAAGAACCCTAACGCATTAGAGAGAAGGACACAATGACAACACACAGATATCACTCATACAATCATATATCATAGTTAGTAATCTGTAATCATATTAGCAGATTAATAGAAATCAAAGTTTAGTATTTATTATTCTTCTAAATACTATTTTGTAGATTCCGCATATACAATAAGTATTCATAGTCAGTGTTTCTATATAGTCAATCCGTATTTATACAAGTTGGCTGTCACCCTTAGTAGGCTGCAAACATCTGTTCAGTTTGGGACTTACACATATGATGAAATCTCCTTTGCACCCATATCTTCATCATCAAAAGCTCTACTGAACATGCCATCATTTGGAAATACATCAGAATCATCTTCTAAGTCAGGCATTTTTGGATCAGTTGGTAAATCAACATTAAGGAGAGCAGATGCATCAATATGTATTTGTTCTCCAAGATAGATAAATAATGATTCACCATCATTTGCACCTGTGGGAGTACTAGCAGCACTAGCATATAATGTGTTAGCAATACAAACCAATGGTGAATTAGAAGCATTAACAGATGGCCTACCAATATTAAGTTTGTTAATACTGGTAGCCTGAGCTGTCCTCTTTGTAGATGTACTTTTCCTCTTTTCTTCTTCAAATGCCTGCCTTGTAGCATCATCCATAGCTTAAGAAGCCATTTCTTGAGCAACCATCCTCTCAAGATCATCTTTCAAGGCTTGTTCAGCTTTTGTCAACTTATGTGATTCTTCTTTTTCAGCAACACTCTGAATCTTATAGCATCCTTGTCTTTAGGACATATTTCCAAATTTTTCTGTGCAACCTGAACAACATCCTCTACTGAAATCCTTGGCCCATGAGGGTGTAGTGGAAGCAGTATGTACTCCTGAGTAGGTTCTTTATCTTTTCCTGATAAACTTGATTTTCTACACTAACAGGGATATAGTTCATTGTATTGGTTAGAAAATCAAGATCAAACATCCAATCAGGACCAACTCGTGCCACATTAGGTTGATCTTCAAGAAAATCAATGTGCATGTTCCTTCACTCTTTTGGTTCTTTTGTGTATACTTTAAAAGCCTTACTATTATATAGAGTATCAAGCAATATCCTTCATCTGATTTTTTCCATCAAATTCCCAATGGGGTCTAAGTGTTCAAAATGGTCAAGGGGCACCCAAAAGGTCTCATAAAACTAATACTAGGTGGTTTACCTATTAATAGTTCATAAGTTGTCTTATTTTGAGGTTTGGTCACTGATACCTATCAGTACATAGCTGTCAGTATTTCTGCCCTCTGCCCAAAAATGATATGTAAAAGTGAATCTGCTATCATAGTTCTAAGCAGCCTCAATTAGGTCCATTTTTCCTTTCTGTCTGCCACAAAATCCTATTTTCGTGAGTCTTAGCCATACTAAAATCCCTTTTATCCCTTTTCTTACACCATAAGTCATTCATACCATGGTTCTTAAACCTATCCCATGATCACCTTCGTAATGATTTAACTTATGGTTCAATTGGTTTTTCTAACCTTTGATAAATTTATAAAGATCTCATTTGTTCCATCTATTAGCTAAGAAGAAACACCCAACTAAATCTGCTAAATCATCAGTCACAACCAAACCATACGTCTTCTTAGTAAGACTTTCTACTAAGACAAGTCCAAATAAGTCCATATGAATATATCTAAAGGACGTTCTGGATGGGTCTTTCACTTGCCTTATAGGAGGCCTTATGTTGCTTACCCTTCTTGCAGCAAACACAAGTTGTGTCTTCACAAAAACATGGAAGTAGGCCTCTAACTAGTGTCCCTTAACAGTTTGTTTATATTTTGAAATTCACATGACCTATAATCTCCCCGTGCCACAATTTAGAATCGTCTGATGTTTGCATTGCATAAAAACAATTAGACCGCCAAAAGAATCTATAGTCGTTAAATCCTAGCTTACACATCATTCTGTCCTAGAGCGTCTAAGTACAGACTTGACTTTCATCAAGAAGCTAAAGCTAGAGACAGGATAAGGCACTCAGTGTCCAGTAAAGAAACACTATTTTTCTTTAAACATCATTTGTGAGACATAGAGAAGGTTAAACTTAAGTTCATCTACAAAACAGACATCATCAAAGTCTAAATTAGCAGTTCTAATTTTACCTTTACCCGTTATTTTACCTCCTTTTGGATCACTTCCAAAAGCCACAAAGCCTCCATTATAGACTCATATCTAAAAAGATAAGCTTTGTTGCTAGTCATATGGCTAGAGCAACCACTATCTAACACTGCATAATCCTGTAAAAAAGTCTCTGGATTGCCCTGCACAAAAATAAAAGAAATTGGTATCTCTTAGGGACCCAAGCCACCACTGACTTGGAAATCCCTTTTGGGTCAGCATACTCAAACTTATTGAGTATGAAAGATCTACTTTCTTTGGACTCATGATCCATGTGATTTCCCTTAGGCTTCCAAACCCACCTTGACTTCTTAAGAACATTATCCATCTTACCCTTACCAGTACTAACTACTGCTCTTGTCCCAGCAGTAGTCATATTTTTAACCCTAGAAGTTTTAACATCTTGTTTTAAGTCTTTGGGTCTAAAAGCTGGTTTTGTGTAGTACGACCTCTTGTTTGGTGAATATGAGGCTCTTGGTCTTACATTGTCCATTCTTTGGTAAATATGTCTAATAGCACTACTAGTTTTTGCTATTTTGGGGCAAATGGCCTACCAGTACAAGCATGTCTAGCAATACTAACAGGCTTAGCCGTACTAACAGTGTGTACTGCTCTTTTCCCATTTGGCCTAACAGGATTAACCAAACCTCTTCTGGTTAGTACTCCTGATGGGACAAAAGTCCTTCTTGTTTAAGGGTATTTCAATTTATTTGAAATTTTTTAATGATTAACTCTTTTAGCATTATCCCATATTGGTTTGACCACCCTTTGACCAGTATTGACCACATTTTTTAGCTTAGGTTCTGGACTCTTTTTTGTCATAAAAATCACAATCTTTGATCAAATGGTCAGTACTCTTTTTAAAAACAGACAAAGCAACTTTTATTTACTTAATCCATATTCCTTCTTCTGAGAAATTTGACCAATTTTATCAATTTGAGTTTTAACTGTTTGGGTCTCATTAGTCTTAACAGGACTAACAGTTTCCACTTCAAACACATCATCTTCATCATCTGAGTTTCAATCCTCAATGATGACTTTATCTATGTTAATCATTGGTTTAAGCACAACTGATTCATAGACTCACTTAGGTTTTTCAACTTTTACTTCATTCGTATTACCTACAGTCTCACTAGTTTTAGATTCACTAGTATCAGTTTTAAGCTCAGTTGTTTTTGACTCAATGATTTTCTTCCTAATGACATATTCATCTAAACTTGCAAATGATATGTCAGCTCTTAGGGTTAGAAAGTTCCCTGTTATAGGAGGGGGAACTGCATGATACCCATCTGCTTTGGAGAACCTATCATTTGCTGGTGTGATTTCTTCATCACTTGATCTGACCTCAAAAACACTCATACTAATCTCACAGGCAGTTCAAACTTTGTTACTCAGTTCATCTAATTGTGTGCCATATCCTAAACCATTTTTATCTTTAGCACTCATTTGACTGTTGAGTAATTTATCAAGACTCTTGGATGATTCTTCCCATTTTTTAATCTTAACTTTCAACTCATCTATTTCCTTAACAACTTTTTCTAATTCCATTTTAAGGTTATTTATTTTTACTTCTCTGCACTTAAGTTCATAGTTTTGAAACTCATATTTTTCACCCCAAGCCATTTCATTCTTTTCATGTCCAAGTATCCTATATTCTAGTGACTCTAAGGCTAACTCATAACCCTGAATTTCTAGTCTGGCTCTGTTATGCTTTTCTCTTTCACTATTAAAGTTCTTTTGCAGAGTTTTAAAAGATTCAAGACATTGTTTAGAACAGTTTTGTACCTCATTGTCAGAAGAACTTGATGAACTTGAAGAAGAGATGGCCATTAAAGCATAATTGAATGGTTCATCAAAATCATTGCTCTAGTCATAGCCTTCTAGGCCATCTTGAGCCACCAGTGCTTATGATGAAGGTTCATTTACTGGTACATTCCTCCTTCCATTATCACCATAAGACCTTTTCCCTTGGTTCCTTCCTGATTTGCACTCCCTAGCAAAGTGCCCTGTCCTGTGATAGTTGTAGCACTCAACTTTTGACTTATCAAAGCCAACAGGTTATTTTCCTTTGAAATCCAAGTTCCTTCCAGTCTTCTGAATGAATCTCTTTACCCTAACAGTCAACATGGCCACCTGCCATCTAAGATCTAATTCTTCCAAGTCATCTTGATCAATCTGCTGCAAATCCCATTTTTTAAGTTGAGACTAGTTTCTATGTGTGCAAAAAAAGCACATTACTCATCAGCACCTGTAAGATGAAACCTAACTTGATGAACTAGTTCCTCCAGCAGTACTTACTCCAAAATTTCCACTGGCAGGACTAACTTCATTAGTGCTGCTAGTATTCTCAAAGGACAGAAAAGCCAAGTTCTAAGAATTAGATGTGGAACTTAAAGACCTTTTCATCTCATCTTCATAGACCCTAAGGTTGTTGTAGAGATCATCAATATCAATATGGTCTATGTTTGGCTTATTTCTCATGATTAAAGCAATTTGACTCCATGAAGGAGGAAGACTTCTTAGAAACTTTTGGTTGATATCTATCTTCCTTTGATACTGGAGCAGCATGAACCTCCAATTGACTTATGAGTTTTTGGAACCTATCATAAGCCTTATCCAGACTTTCATTTGGTGCAGTGGTAAAGTTTTCAAACTGATGTTTTAAAACATTCCTCTGCATCTTTTTGGATTCATCATTTCCTCCAAACCTTGATTTGATTGCAGCCCAGAGAGATTTAGCATCTGGAACATTATGAAACTTAAGGAGATATTCATCAGGTATTGCTAACAGCAAGATGCTCTTAACTCTTTCCTGATTCCTTTTGGCAGTCAGTTGTTTGGCAGTCTTAGGAGCAGGAGGACTAGATTGTTCTCCTGCTGGTGCAGCCTCTTCTTGGAGATCTCCATCGACAATTATATCCCATAGGTTATGATCTGTGTGACAGATATATTGTCGCATTCTCATGCTCCAAATATCATATTCTCCCTTCTTGATGATAGGGATTTTCATTGCTGTTATGGTTGGTGGAGGAGAGTCTTGTTCTGCCATCTTACTGGTTTGATTGTAAATCTGCTTCAAATAATGGAGTTCTTCTTATTCAGAGTTTCCACACAAGCTCTGATACCACTTGTTGGATCCCTTACTGAATAGATCTTGAACCTTTAGCTTGCAAAGGGTTTGTTACTTTAGATAAATCCAAAGCAACAATAATGAAACACTGAATGAACACTATTGATTATGCGGAAACTTGTCAACAATGCTAAGAAGAACAGTAATAAGCAAACACAAGAGATCTTCTATCAAACTCACACTTTATATTATAACTTGAATTGTACTAGGTTACAAGCTATGATTGCTAATTGATCTCGATTGATCTATATCTATTGACTATGCCTAGGGTTCCTTTTATACATCAAGGAAACCTTAATGGGCTTACAAAACGCGTGAGGAGATAATGCATATCTATTCCTAATTTAACTCATGCATATCTCCTAACAGCACTAACTATTATATGCTAGCAGCACTAACTTACTACTAACAGCACTAACTATACTAGCAGTACTAACAATGTACTGGCAGTACTAACTATACACTAACAACACTAAAGACTTAGTCTGTTTTCTTCAATCTTTCTCAGCAGCACTAAATCTTCACTAGCAGCACCAATGTAGAACCAGCAGCAGTAAGTTGTAAAGTCTTCTAAAACCCAACATGTATCCCTAAGGATATTTTCCATTAAAGCATTTATTTGATCTATTACGAGTACACAACCAAACACCTCACGAAGTTGGAAGATGAAAACATTCAAATCACTCAACTAATCTATGTGGTAACACCCTCTACTGAGGGCGGCCCCCATATCTAGGGCAGCCCCTGATGTGTCAGGTGTGTGTCATAATGTATGATTCAAGTTTTGAAATTTATATTTCTTTCCGACTAAAACAAAAACACCACTTTAACGGGCATGTACCCGATCGGTAGTATTTCGTGGTAGTAAGGGTTCGAACACTTGAAGCGAGGTTAAATCTATCAATTTAATTAATATCTTGGTTATCTAATCTATGTTAATTCTATTCTATTCTAAACCTATGTCAGTCCTAATCCTAATTCTAACGGGAAAAGGGGTTTTCAGCCTGAGAGACTGGCACGGTTTGGTTGGTGACTATAATCAATTCAAGGCACTTTAACCCACGCAAGCAAATTAACAAAAGATAAAAGAGTGGTCGAGCCAAATATAAGAAAACTGTATTAACCATTATTAATCCGATTAGAAAGTTGGTTTGTTTATTAAGTGCAATGATTTCTTCTCTCGAGGCGGTATATCATTCTTAAGACTTAGGCGTTACATCATCCTAAGACCTAGACACATTAATTCTATCACAATTAAAGCATCCGCATAAAGCATCCTTATTTGCTGATTATAATCTATCTTAGGGATTAAAGCAATGGTGATCTTGTTAAACCCTAGCTCATAGAGACTTTACCCACTTACCGCTTAATGGTGATTTATACACTAGTAGTCCACTTGTCCAACTATCCAATGGAATCAGAACGTTATTTGTTGAATTATCTAGGTTTACCTTCTAGTCAACACGATTAATAAACCATTGGCAATATCCAATTAACTAGTTAAGCCCGAAGCGTATCCTAGACACAGATTTAGAAGGACAATATTTGTGATCCTATGGTTCTAGATGTATAAATTACTATATGGAGAGTTATCCCAGACTCTAGATTTACTTGGTCCGTATCACTAGATCCAATTGAATGATAGGTCACATACAAAAGCGCGTAAACAAGTATAAATTGATAAACATAAACAAGCATTCAACGATAAATCAAGAAATCAAGATAAACAAATACCAAACATTCAGATCTTCATAATAATGGCTAATACCCGAAGGTATTACCTGCAAACGTCATAAAAAATACAAAAGCAATTATTTAGCCAAGGTAAACTAACCGAGTTAACGAATGATACCAAAAACTGAACGATTACTAAAGTATACGGAATTACACGTTGTCTCTTATGGAATTGATAGCGTTGCTAGACCTCTTCTACTCTTTTTCTCCTCTGAAAATCGACTTTTATGGTTTAGGTATCGAGAATATGATTTAGCACACTTAAAACTCGTTTTTGAGTTTTATATTTATAGGGTCTGGAAGTCAGTTTGATACGGCGTATCCAATCGGTCAGATACGGCGTATTGGAGTTTCTTGGAGTAGGGACCACGTTTGATATCTTCTAGAATATTCACATACTATATCTTCGATACGGCGTATTAACATCTTTTGGATACGGCGTATTGAGCTTCATTCCTTTGTGGTCTTTGGTGAGTGCAGGCACGGATACGCCGTATCTTCCTTAATGGATATGGCGTATTGGTTGTCAGAATCATTAATCTTCCAAATATCTTTGTTAAGCAGAGGTGTTTGGGGTGGGGGGGGGGGGGGGGGGGGGGGGGGTTGGGTTTTGGGGGGGGGGGGTTGGGTGGAGGTGGGTGTGGGGTGGTGTTGTTGTGGGGGGGGGGGGGTGTGGGTTGTTTGGGGGGTGGGTGTTGTTGGTGGTGGGGGTTGGGGGTGTAGGGTGGTGGGGGGGTTGGTGTGGGGTTGGGGGGTTATCCGCGTGAGTTGCGAAGACCCAGTCGCCATATTTAATGCAATTCTTAAAGTATAACATTACAGTAATAAGTTGTTGAATCCTTTTAGCCCATCTAGGATAGGTTTTACAATAAGAATTGAACACCAGCGGAATAATAAGAAAGCAATATATCAAACAAGTTTTTATTGAATGATTTCCCTATTACCCCCAACTATACTTGGGGCGTCACAACTAACTATGGTGTATTATTCGACTTTAATCAGTCGACTATGCAATCTAGATAACTAACTACGGTGTAGACACACACACCTTTTCTACTCGACTCTCACCAGTCGATGTTTCTATGGATGGATCTAACAATGTCTAGGATCACTTTAATAGGGAAGATCATTACTTATAAGGAAGTAAACAATAGATAAGGAAACTATTTAAAATTACATTTAAAACCACATTAATATGTTTCTAATCATTATCACTGTAAATATTTAACCAAATCTCTTATTCACTCCACCAGCTTGTAGAGTTTTATAATACGACTTATACCTTTTGTTTCATTCTTTTATTCACTTTGTCTCATCAAATCAAGAATCTCAACAATCTTCAACCTATTTGATGCTGACAAAAATAAACAAAGTCGGGTAACGAACTTCCCCTTAATTAAGAAGTTTGAGATGTTATCAACTCCTGAAATGAAACAAACTTTCAACCTTGCCTTTGGATCATGTCACCACATATAATAAGCTACACACAATAAACAGGTAATCTTCTTCCCCTTTTTGTCCTTCATCCAATAGTGTCCTTCTGAAGATATGCAACTTGGAACATTCCCGCAAAGAGGCATGAAATGGTTACGACATTTAAACAATAAGCTTCCCCTGAAACCCATATGTTTACCATCTCTTGAATCCCGAACTATGTAGGCTTTATGAAGTGATCACTGATAAAGAAAATAGAGTATAACGAATTTGATAAAGAAGTTGAATTTCCCAAACTTGTGTCTTATGTACTTTGCACTTCCACGTGACTCGAATCTATAAATAAATCTGTGAAAGTATAAGTAGACCGCAACCGCTTACAAAGCACATCTCTATGAGACACATACTAAGTGATAGCAAATGTGAGCATTAAGCACCTATAAGAAAAATCACACACTTTTGCTAGATTTTGACAAGTCTTCGTCACACCATTGTAAGCACGAACAAGTTATCTTAAAAGCCAACCAGAACTTTAAGATATGATAAGACACGCACCTGTGAAACCCAACTACAACATCAAATAAGCAATAATCAACTGTCTTCGTAATCACATCTTCAAATAATCTTCAAACTGAGCCATAAATCAATAAGAATAAACTGAAAGAAATTCAGTTCTATCTGAGATCTAAAACCGTGAGTCACCCGATATCTGATAAAGCTAGCGGTACAAACTAGTTATGTCGGATAGTACTAACGGTACAAACTCTTTCTCGGACGACAAGGAAATATAAGCGAGCAGTACTAAAAACATCCAACCGTACTATTCTACATAACAGTATTAAAATATATTTATACACGAATAGTACAAACTTCTGTTGGCAGCTTTAAACTTCAAACAATAGTAACTATAAGCCCATGCTCATTGAGCCCAACAGTAGTAACTCACTTACACGAACAGTAGAAATCCTCACATCCAAACAGTATTAACATGTATGCAATAGCATTCTTTCATTGCTCGAACAGCAGTATCCATGCTTGGCAGCGAGCAGCATTAACATTCATTAAGCCCAAACAGTTTATAACTCTTACCATATAACAATAAAGCCCAATAATATTCATAAACGAACAGCTTTAATAACCATTTAAACGTATAGCTGCTTTCTTTCATTAAACCAACGAATATAACATGCAAAGGTATACATATGAACCAACAGAATTGAGTCTTTTGGCATCACTAAAACCCTTGAGCCTAGTACTGCTATTATAAACGTACGCGTATCTGCTTCTGTCTTTTCTTATGTTCGTCATATGAAAGCTTAAAAACAAAACCAATCATCATTACAGCCAGCGATCAAGAAGGAATTGAATCTCCCATGTTTAAACAGCGAATGAACAATCAATGAACATATCCAAACATGAACTCCCAAAGTTCTTCTTTACTGTGTTAGGGTTTCTATAGTTTCTTCTCCTCACATATAATCAACACGAAACACCTGTACAATAATAACTTCTTTGGCTGTACCTTTATTGTTAATTCGTTTATTCCATTAAACCCACATGTGTACATCAATGACAAACCCTACTTTTGTTATATTCCTAATTACCAGATACACAACCCGAGTCATTTAGGGTTTGATTCATGGATAGCATCATACAACACCATGATATTTAGAAAGAATAATAACATCAAGTAAAGGGCAAATATTACCATGATCGTGATAGCCTTTTTGTGTACCATATTGCACATCAATATGGTACGTAATCAACCTTAGTTAAGAATCTTATATAATTTGAAAACCAGATCTATGTAAATCAATTTAGTCACATAGGAGTTTACCAATCAATCCTATAACCCGTTTGAAAGAAAGTAGCAAAAACCCTAGACACAAACGAATGTATGAATCAAAAGGGAAAAAATAAAAAAGGGGGGAAAAAAAGAGGGAAAAAATAAAGGGGAAAAAAAAAAAAAGAAAAAAAAAAAGAGATATGCCATGAAGTAACCAAAACCATGTGTCTTCTGATTTCATCATTATCGAATTAGGGTTTTGTGAACCCTAATATCACCGAAATATAAATCAATGAAAATCAAAAAATTCATACCTTCTTTTCTTCATAAATTTGACAAGAAAAACACCTTGTATATCCTAGATCAAGAGCCACGAGGCTCTGATACCACATGTTGAATCATTTAGCCCATCTATGATAGGTTTTACAGATAATATTGAACACGCAACGGAATAATAAGAAAGCAATATTATAAAACAAGGTTTTTCATGTAAACGATTTCCCTATTACCAACTAAAACTTGGGGCACACAACTAACTATGGTTGTAATATTCGACTTAATCAGTCACTATGCATCTAGATAACTAACTATGGTGAGGTCATGAGCAGTTGTTATCGTGAAAATGGCGAGTTTCGTGGAGATAGTCCGTTCAAGATGGTTTATTCAATAGCTGGTGCTCATACATTCATGGATATTTTCTCTAATTTCCCGTCCATAGTTTACGTGTCTTAAGGTGGTGTTTAGTTGTGGAAATTTTTTTATGTTTTTCTTTTTCTAAATTCTTAAAGAAGATGATGGTTTTTCTTCTTTAGAAAAGAGTTGAGAATTTTAAAAACCTACGATAAGAGTTGTATTTTTCTTTTTAAAAAGTAAAAAGATGTTTAGGTGATCTATTTTCACTCATTTTTCTTTTCATATTTAATATTTTTTTTCATATTAACTCTTTGAATACGATTATAAAAACAATAAAAAATAAAATACAAAATGAAATTAATAAAAACTAACTACAATCATAAGCATATATTTAATTTGCAATATACTCGAAATTAACATTACCGGATCATAAACATATATTTAATTTGTAGCATACTCGAAATTAACATTACCGAATATATATAAATCTCAATTAACATTACGCTTTCGTCAAATTTCTTACGTTTTCGTCCGTTTTTTTACGTTTTCATCAGATTTCTAATGTTTTCGTCTGTTTTTTACTTTTTTGTCCGATTTCGTCCGTTTTTTTTGTTTTCGTCATATTTCTTACGTTTTTGCCATTTTTTTATGTTTTCGTCCGATTAGTTACGTTTTCGCCAGATTTCTTACGTTTTCGTCCGATTTCTTACGTCTTCGTCAGATTTCTTACGTTTTCGTCCGATTTCTTACGTTTTCGTCCGATTTCTTACTTTTCGTCTGTTATTTTACGTTTTCGTCCGATTTCTTACGTTTTCGTCTGTTATTTTACGTTCTCGTCTGATTTCTTACATTTTCATCTGATTTCTTACGTTTTCGTCCGTTTTTACGTTTTCATCATATTTCTTACGTTTTCGTCCGATTTCTTACGTTTTCGTCTGTTTTTTTTACGTCTTCGTCAGTTTTCTTACGTTTTAGTCTTTTTTTTACGTTTTCGTCTGATTTCTTACGTTTTCGTCCGTTTTTTACGTTTTCGTCAGATTTCTTACGTTTTCGCCAAATTTCTTACGTTTTTGTCCGTTTTTTATGTTTTCCTTCGTTTTTTACGTTTCCGTCCGGTTTTTACGTTTTCGTTAGTTTTCTTACGTTTTCGTTAGTTTTTTACATTTACGTCCGTTTTCGTCTGATTTTTTACGTATTTATCTTTTTTTTAAAACGAATAAATACGTATAAAACGTAAGAAAACAAAGAAAGGGGTAAAAAAAACGTAATTTAAATTGCATCGAGGGGGAGCACTTGCAATTTTTTCTTATTTTTTCAATTTTTTTTCACCAATCTAACCATATATGAAACTCGAAGTAGTTTCACCATCTTCACGATCATAATAATTCCGGATAATTCCTATGATAGTTCTTCGTTCTTCGGATTCACCATTAATTGTGATGGTAGTAAAATCACATGAGTTTTGACTACGATATACATTCCCATTTGCAATGTGAAAGTTTTCAACCGCACCAAAGATAGAAAATGACACAAGACTCGGGAAATACAAACTTTACACAATAAGCAACTAGCAACTGTAAATTAAACTTAATCTAACAGGGTAAGTTAAGGTGTAAGGGTGTAACGAAATAAATAATTGGTGTAGTTCCTAAAGGATTGGCTCAACGGGTTGTTCTAGTGGATCTTCACTCTAAAGATGAAAGTGGAAAAGGGTTTAAACTGGAGGTTAACTAACCGGTGTAGTTAGTTAATAAACAACATGTAAAGGCAATTTAGGTGTAATCCTAAAAATTTACCAATTTAAACAAGTTACTCCAATTAATCCATAATACTCATTATTGTGGTCTCGAGTGATATACCAAGCCAAGTTCTAAAGTCTACTACCTCACCGGCACACTCATATTTTGTGGAATTTAGGTAAACATTTAGAAAGGATAGGTTAAATCCTTACAATATCTAACAAGGGTTATTGTGTGCGGGTTATGTATCAAGTAATTTTCACAAAAGTATGCTTGATTTTTTTTAATTTGAGCATAATATAAGCATTTTAATCATTTTAATATGAAAAATAGGACAAGACACATTAATTTTGTTACCATTAAAGCATCCGCATAAAGCATCCTTATTTGCTGATTATAATATATCTTAGGGATTAAAGCAATAGTGATCTTGTTAAACCCTAGCTCATAGAGACTCTACCCACTTACCGTTTAATGGCAATTTATACACTAGTAGTCCACTTGTCCAACTATCCAATGGAATCAGAATGTTATTCGTTGAATTATCTAGGTTCACCTTCTAGTCAACACGATCAATAAACCATTGGCAATATCCAATTAACTAGTTAAGCCCGAAGCGTATCCTAGACACAGATTTAGACGGACGATATTTATGACCCTATGGTTCTAGATGTATAAATTACTATATGGAGAGCTATCCCAGACTCTAGATTTACTTGGTCCGTATCACTAGATCCAGTTGAATGATAGGTCACATACAAAAGCACGTGAACAAGTATAAATTGATAAACATAAACAAGCATTCAACGATAAATCAAGAAATCGAGATAAACAAATACCACACATACAGATCTTCATAATAATGGCTAATACCCGAAGGTATTAGCCTTCAAACGTCATAATAAATACAAAAGCAACTATTTAGCTAAGGAAAACTAACCGAGTTAACGAATGATACCAAAAACTGAACGATTACTATAGTATACGGAATTACACGTTGTCTCCTATGGAATTGATAGCGTTTCTCGACCTCTTCTGCTCTTTTAATCCTCCAAAAATTGAATTTTATGGTTTAGGTATCGAGAATATGATTTAGCATACTTAAAACTCATTTTTTGAGTTTTGTATTTATAGGGTCTGGAAGTCGGTTCGATACGACGTATCCAATGGGTTGGATATGGCGTATTGGAGTTTCTTGGAGTAGGGATCACGTTTGACATCTTCCAGAATATTCACATACTATATCTTTGATACGGCATATTGACATCTTCTGGATACGACGTATTGAGCTTTATTCCTTTGTGTTCTTTGGTGAGTGCAGGCACGAATACGCCGTATCTTCCTTAATGGATACAGCGTATTGGTTGTCAGAATCATTAATCTTCAAAATATCTTCGTTTAATCTCCAAAATGTGCGCCTTTTGCTAATATTCACCAAGTACTCCATAATTACTGCAATTCTCAAATATAAACGATTAAGTAACAATTATTTTCAATAACTATACAAAATGGGTTAATAACATGGGATCAATTATGCTATAAAATAGATGTTATTTGATGTCATCAGCCTCCTGATTTAATCAGGCAGCCCCCATATTGATATGGGATCGCCACCAAAAGAGACATATGTCTATCACTCCTTATTTTTGTTAAACTCCAAAACAAACACCCCCTTCTCTGCAGCCATTGACGAACACGAACCCATAACCCTCCAAACCTTAAAATCAACCATTAAAACTCAAATTGAAGATCAAATCAACACCAATAATCAATCCTAACATCATAAAGATCATCAGTTGTAAGTCATTTCATCTATTTTCTTTCTAATTCGTGTCTAGGGTTCATGTTGAACAAAAAATCAAAATTGGGGATTTTTCATTTTTCTTTTAATTGTATACAATTAGGACTATAATAACACAATATATAACTAATATGCTTCTCGTATACATAGGATTTGCATAATTGAGTGTGTTTGTCAAAAATTTTGATATGAACAAAAACCCCAATTTTCTTTTGAAATTACTCACGTTAGGAACATCATAAAAATGTTTCAATACATTGTTACTACACTCTAAATACTTTTTTGCATTCATGCATGATGATCTCATGACCATCAATTGAGATACATAATCAATATGTAATTTTCGACTTGTTTGAATGAGCAAAATTGAATTAAAGAGTGTTTGGGTTAACTCATAGGTTTTTATTTTAGAGATAAGCTAACCGCAACTCTACATTTGTTGCATATAGTCACACACTAGGCACGAATTCTTATTAACTATACAAGTTCACAACTATAAAATATTGTATTATTCTCTTTTTAGGTGACAATGCCTCGAGTAACTAGGTCCGATCACCAAAACACTCATAAATATATTCCAATTATCTCAAATGAATTATATCAACCAATACAAAACAATCTTAAACTTCTTGAATTCCGATACATTCCTGAGGGACGGGTTATAAATCAAGATTTTGATGACATGAATAATCTTAATGCTAAGTTTGGGTCAATCGGTTTTGACTGTCTTTTAAAAATAAACGAACAAATTGTTCGCTGTTTTGTTATTGAGTTCTATAGTCAACTTTGTGACAATCCGTCAAATTCAGGTTGTTATTTTATTCTCGAGTATTAATTATAATTTTCACTTTTATGTTGAGATATGAACTCACGACTAGCCGGGAATAAATTAGGGCTTACACTTGTAATTTAAGTAACGTTTATGAAGAACCGGCGAATTCTACGTAAGGCATCGACGTTTATATTTCCAAAATACCGTGGAAATATTTTTATTTTATTTGTTTTTATTTTTCGTGTCTTGTACTATTTTTACTTTTTACAAAAAACAACTACAAAGCGTACCTTTTTAAATATCGGACTTTGAAAATACGCGCCTTAACAATTAGTGGGACAAGTAGTAAACTACTTATCCCACTAATCTCACCAAGGAAAGGGTGACAAAACCAAAGTGGGGAGGTGTCCACTTTGTGTTTAGTCTTGCACCAAATGTGCACACTTGACATACTTGCCTCTAAACTCATAAAAGGCTCATTTTGACCAATTTTCACACACACAACTCACTTTTATAACCAAAATTCTGCATTTGCTCTCTCCCTCTCTTTCCTTTGACGCCACCAACACAACACAAACACCAAATCTTATAAATTTTTGAAGATCAAAGATTAAGCACACTAGTGAATATGACTACCTAGTGTAATCCTTGCATTTTTGAGTACAAAAGCGCGTAAACAAGTATAAATTGATAAACATAAACAAGCATACAACGATAAATCAAGAAATCGAGATAAACAAACAAAACATTAGATCTTCATAAACATGGCTGTAAAAATACACACGATTTGATATATGAACGATTAAAGTAAAGAAACCTCGATCGAACGCGTATTCGATTGCGCGAAGATTACAAGAGTTTTCCTATGATCTTGAGGCTCTTTTTGGACCTTCTATGCTCTTCTGATCATTTCTTGGTCGACTCGGTGGTTTAAAGATTCACTTGCATACCTAAAATTGAGTTTTGGGTCGTCTATATATAGGGTCTGATAGTCGGATTCGAAAACGCCTTAATCCACTGATTGTAGGATACGGCATATTGGGCTTTTCTTGGAGTAAGAACCACGTTTGATATCTTCCAGAATCTTCGTATATAGTAAGACATAGATACAACGTATAGAGGATTCTGGATACGGCGTATTAGTCTTTATGTCTTTGTGGTTTCTTGTGAAGTGTAGGCACGGATACGCCGTATCTTTTTGATGGATACAACGTATTGATGTAAAACCAATTAATTCTTCTTCGTTGACTAAAGTATTATATACGGCGTATCGTTGATGTGCATACATCATATTCTTCAAAGTCAGACAATGGTCTTTTGATTCGTCAAAGTCTTAGATACGTCCGTATAGTTTCAAGAAAGATACGCGTAATTGTTGTATAGAAGGGCCAGTAATACTATTCTCGACACTCTTCATTTATGCTCCAAATGCGTCCTTTTAGCATAACTTTCACCAATTCAACTCCCATAATATACGGCAATTCTCAAATATAAACGATTAAATTAAAAATACTTTGTCAATAACTATACAAAATGGGTTAATAACATGGGATAAATGATGCTATAAAATAGACTTATTTGATTTCATCAGCAACGGTTTGACCACAGGTAGCGGTTTGCCGTTCGTGGCAATTTGCTAAATTTTCATAGCGGTTTGATCAAACACTAGCAGCGGATTGCTCTATGTCAAGGCAGCGGTTTGCCAACATTTTTAGCCAGTGGTTTGTTCAACTAAATTGGCAGCGGTTTGTCACCTCATAGTGGTTTGTCACACTGAAAACTTGTTTGGGCATAACACCGAATTTAAGAATCTAATATCAAAACAAGTACATCAAGCAAACACAACACTTAATCTAAAACGATCATTAAAGAATCACTTAAACGACAAACGTCTATAGATTTTGGATTTTAATGTTCAAGTGATACATAAGATTGATAGGGTTATCCCTTAATTGAGATAAGTGGTGTTTCAACGAAGGCGTCTAATTATTTCATCATCGAGACTTACTTCTATTTTCTAACCCTTTTCCCTAAACCCCCTCTATCGATTGATGACTTGCTTATACGTATACGTTACAATTAGAGACTTGGATTATCTAGTTTTTCCCGCATCAGGGATAGGTTGGTGAAGACCAGGATAATTTATTTCTAACACTTAAAAGAGTTACGTTGTAGTACTCAGTGTCACACGCAGATGCTGATGTGGATAGTTTTAACAGCTGTTGTACTTTTTATATACTTTGTGATTGGGTATAGGGTACTTAGAGGGTTTCTTCTACACCGTTCTTCAATCAACAACAGTGCAAGATTAAGTAACAAATTTAGGGGATTTTACTTCATTTTCAAGTTTGGTATATCAGGTTTACTTCACCAAGTAGTCACAGCAATAGCCGACAGAATACGAGTTGGTTAGCTAGACCAGAGATTTAAAGGTTGAGATACAAATCAGCATATTCATACGGGATATTTGAAGCTATATAACGTCAAATACTTCACAGTCTCAGCAAAATCTTTCAAAGTTCTTCAATGTCTTTCATAACTTTTCAAGAATTTTGCTTATGACAAGAACTTCTCGAGTACATGGTCGTACCGTCAATGATGCTTCTGAGAGTTCGAAACCATCATGGGGGAAAACGTGTACTTTGAGGTAATCAGGCCAACTTCCAGGGGGAAGTAGATATACTAACTTTACTTTAGTATGGTTTGTGAAGTATTCTAACATACGTTAGAAAATTTGTTAAACTTTAACTAACATTAAACAGATATAATCATCGCATTTACCACCGCGAGCACTCCCCCACCACTCCCCAAATACGTAATATGTACTTCATCAAATCATCATTCCAACACATCAAATTCAAAACAGATAATCATCATCAAAATTCTCATCACACCCATTTCACAAAGACAAGACCAAATTTTCATTAGATTGCTACAAAAAACAAGCATAATTACTACTAACGCAACCGTGTCTGACCCCCCCCCACCATTCCGTCATCCGCAACTAACCCCCCCAAAACAAACCCATATGTACCAAAGCTCATGCCCATATACAACATAAGAACCAAAACCAGGCCAGAGCAGATACCACGTAAGAACCAGGGACTAAGTAGACTTGGAGTAGCAACTCACATCATCACTATTCTGGAAGGAAGAAAAGTGTCATTTCCTTTCCCGGATCTTTGATTCTGGTGCTATGGTTTCAACTTCGGGAAAGGGATAAAGTGTGCACTTCAAGTATTGAATGATTCTTCTACAAAATTCCATTGTGCACTATAAATGTCATGTTAGAAGATCATTCAAGCTACATCAACGTTTCATAATCTGCTCAAGATACGGATGTTGGTTTGGGGGGAAGCTGATTCAGAAACTTCACCAAAAAGAAGTCTATAAAGAAAGCTTTTCAAGACATGCTGCATAAATTAGGGGGAAGTTAATCTAACTCATGCATACTACAATGGTTCCAGAACAAGTAAAGACAATGAAGATCCAAGTTGGAGTACAAGTATCAAGACTAGAAGACAAAGACGTCATCTTCAACATTGGAAGCGCCTTGGATGTCATTATATTATGTTGTATATGTACTTGTTAGGAACATTGTAACTAATCTCGTATGCCCACATATTGGGGGAAGATTGTTAGCCTTAAAATATGTCGGCTAATACGGAATTACATTAGTTTACATTAGTCGGACACGCAAGGACTAGAAATGTCAAGTGTAGTAAGTAGATCGTGTCTCGGGCTATATATATCCCCTCCATACTTCCATGGAGGGGTAGAGGATTCATATTGTATCTCATAAGTATGTGTTATTTCTCTCTCTAGAAAACACACACACTCTTTCCTTTCTCTCTCTACAATCTTAATAATATGGCTACTTATTTGTTTAATCCTCCCCGACCTCCCTGCTCATGAATCATCTTATGTCGGTGGATGGACCTTGGGGCATTGAGATGTAATTTTATAAGTGTCCGCGTGCATGATCTAGAGCACGGAAGCTGATTTGGGAACAATGCCAACTAGATTGCTCTTCTAAAATCAGAAGGAATAAGATTGGGGAAAAATTAAATAGATACCTAACATTATGTTTGGAAACATTGTAGCATGCATTTGGTTGATTTTTTACGAGAGGTAAGGTGTTAGAGAGCAGGGAGAATGCTACTTCGAAGAAGAAGTTGGTTGAGGTTGAGATGAAGTTGGAGTTGGCTCGTATGGAGCATGATATGGTGGAGAGGAGATTACATGCATCTTAAGGGTGGAACAAGAGATCCTACATGGAGATGGTTCGCATTAGGGTTGTTCCTAAGCCGCCATCTGATGATGAGGATACTGAGCGTCCGAGAAAGAAATCAAAGAACTCTCCTCCTAGTGGGACCGAGAGCCTTCTGAGTCACATGGATCACCTAGTGACTCTTAGTAGATTAATTTATCATTTGTAGTATCTTTTGTAAATCACTAACTAAACTGAGATAATACAGATATAGGAACTAGTCCTTTGGAATTGTATAGCAATAATGGTGACATGTAGATTTGTGACGATACAGCTGGTGACTCGTTTGGTGATTAATGAAATACTATTTTTATTTCTAAATTCTACTGTGTCGTTGTTATCTTCTTTTCTTTCTTTTAACTGTTCCTATAAATTGTTTGATGCAATAATTGAATGAATACTCATTGCGATTTGAATTGTGTTGTAATTTCTTCTCCTCGTATTCTCAATCGCCATCGATATCATGGATCTCATGATGATTTTGGCTAAACTCATTTCCTATCATATTGTAATCATTTCACCCATTCATTTTGTGAACCACTCTTTACTACGCTCATGCAAACCACTTATTGTTTAATAAGTTAATATAATATCACCTGAGAATTGTCATCATTTTATGAGTTATTTTAATTGAGAATTATAAATAGTTGCTATCACCATAAAAAAAATTTATTAAACATCTTGTAAATTAAATTACTTTCATACTAGACGGTTTTGTAAAATCATTTTTGATTTCTATTTTATAATTAAGCATGATTATACATTTAAATATGATGACATTAGTTTGACGAACTGAGCATTGCATTGCTATTCCTGAATTATACATAGTCGTGCACCTACGTATAATTTAGAAGGGGCCATGCAAGGTTGAATAGTAGTCACCGTAAGATTTTGATAAAGATCAATTTTTAACCGTAATTCTGAAAAGAAAAAAAAATTGGCTTGCAAGTATTACAAGTTAGGGACATCTACATATGTGCCCTTATCCTTTTCCCAATCGAATTAACCATCTGTGGATGCGGTCTTACTTGACAATTGTTATTCTACCTCTTATTTCCTTTCTTTTCATCATGAAATTCTTTGGACACTTATCCAAATTATCGACTACTGATACCCGACTTGAAGTTTCGACATTTCTATCCTTTCTTTTCGACTAATCCTCCTTTGAGTAACGTGGATAAAGATCCGATATGCCTTCGGATATGAATAACGAATTATGAAAGTACGGGGTTTATGCATACCCATCATGGTATGCGTCTCTCTTTTGACTCAAAATTCGCCCGTGTGAATCACGCGTTGACTGCACTCTTCAATTGCTAACTCTGTCTCTTGATTCCCTTGATTCGAGAAAGGTCATGAGTTATTCCTAGCTATGAAGTCGAATTGTCCGATGGAGAAGTATTAAGTACCAATAATGTGTGAAAAAGGTGTACACTTAATCTTTTAAACCGTTCTTTTCCAATCGATTTAATGGTTATTGAACTAGGAGGTTTTGGTATCATTATTGGGATGGATTGGTTATCACATATATGCCACAATTTTATGAGTGAAAAAGGTTAGGATTCCCTTGTAAGGTAAGACGTTGGTTATCGAATGTGATAGAAATAATTCCCGATTGAAGATCGTTTCTTGTATTAAAGTTCAAAAGTATATCGAGAAAGGTGGTGAGCTATTTTTAGCTCAAGTAACCGAGCAAGAACCGAAAGAGAAGCGATTAGAAGATGTCCCTGTTATCCGAGATTTCCCCGAGGTATTTCCCGATGAATTACCTGGACTTCCGCCACCCAGGCAAGTTGAATTCCGTATTGATCTTATTCCCGGTGCTGCACCTGTGGCACGTGCGCCATATCGATTAGCACCATCCGAAATGAAGGAGTTGTCCAAGCAACTGCAAGAGTTGTTGGAGAAAGGTTTTATTCGACCGAGCTCGTCGCCATGGGGAGCTCCGGTATTGTTTTTGAAGAAGAAGGATGGATCGTTCCAAATATGCATTGATTACTGAGAACTGAACAAGTTGACGATCAAGAATCGATATCTATTACCGAGGATTGATGACTTATTTGATCAGCTGCAAGGTTCTAGTATTTATTCGAAGATTGATTTACGGTCTGGTTATCATCAAGTTCGTATCCGCGAGGAAGACATTCCAATTACAGCGTTTAGAACTCGTTATGGACATTATGAGTTTCAAGTAATGCCTTTTGGACTTACTAATGCACCTGCAGTATTCAAGGATTTGATGAATCGCATGTGCAAGCCGTATCTTGATAAGTTCGTAATCGTATTCATTGATGACATTTTGATTTATTCCAAAAATAAAAAAGAACATGGTGAACATTTGAAGACTATCTTGAATTTGCTAAGGAGCGAAAATTTGTATGCTAAGTTTTCGAAGTGTGATTTTTGGCTTGATTCCGTGCAATTTCCTTGGCCATGTAATTGATAGTAGTGGAGTTCATGTTGATCCTGCGAAGATTGAAGCCATTAAAAATTAGGCTGCACCGACTACACCAACGGAAGTGCGACAATTTTTGGGTTTGGCAGGTTATTATCGAAGGTTTATTAAGGAGTTTTCTCTGATATCCAAACCATTAACTAAACTCACTCAAAAAAATAAGCCGTATGTGTGGGGCGACGACGAAGAGGAGGCATTTCAAACATTAAAGCTGAAATTGTGTAGTGCGCCAATATTATCACTACTCGAAGGAAACGAAGACTTTGTTGTGTATTATGATGCATCCCTTAAAGGATTTGGAGCTGTGTTAATGCAACGAGAAAAGGTGATTGCGTACGCCTCTAGGCAACTTAGAAAGAATGAAGAAAATTATACGACCCATGACTTAAAATTGGGAGCGGTGGTTTTTGCTCTTCGACTATGGAGACATTATTTGTACGTTACTAAATGTACGGTATACACCGATCACAAAAGCCTACAATATATTTTGGATCAGAAAGAGCTAAATATGAGGCAGCGTAGATGGATTGAACTTCTGAGTGATTACGATTGCGTCATTCGTTATCACCCAGGAAAGGCGAATGTTATCACTGATGCGTTGAGCAGGAAGGATAAGGAACCAATTCGAGTGCGTGCTTTAGTGGTAACAGTACATAACAATTTACCCGATCAAATTCGGAATGCATAAGTTAAAGCGTGCAAGGAAGAAAATATTGGTGCTGAAGGATTTCGTGGCGAAGGGGAGCCATTTGAAGTTAGATCCGATGGTACGAAATGTTTGAAAGGAGGAGTATGGTTACCATTATTTGGAGGATTGAGAGGTCTAATCATGTTGGAATATCATAAATCAAATTATTCCATTCATCCTGGATCGGATAAAATGTACCATGATTTGAGGAAGTTATACTGGTGGCCGAATATGAAAGATGACATTGCGACGTATGTCAGTAAGTGCTTGACTTGTGCTAAAGTCAAAGCCGAACATCAAAAGCCGTCAGGATTACTACAACAACCTGAAATCCCTGTTTGGAAGTAGGAGAGAATAACAATGGATTTCATTTCAAAGCTTCAAAGAACATCATCTGGATATGACTCGATTTGGGTCATTGTTGACCGATTGACTAAATATGCTCACTTTATTCCGATGAATGGGAAGTTTAAGATGGAGAGGCTTACTTGATTGTATTTGAAGGAGATTGCTTGTAGGCACGGAGTGCCCGTGTCGATTATTTCGGACCTAGACCCTCGTTTGCATCCGGATTTTTGGAGATCCCTTCAAAAGTCATTGGGACGAATTTAGATATGAGCACTGCTTACCATCTTGAAACTGATGGTCAGAGTGAAAGAACGATACCGACAGTGGAAGATATGTTGCGTGCTTGCGTGATTGACTTTGGTAGTGACTGGGATAAGCACTTACCTTTAGCTGAATTCTCATACAATAATAGTTATCACGCTAGTATTAAAGCCGCACCTTTCAAAGCTCTATACAGAAGGAAATGTAGATCGCCTGTATGTTGGAGTGAGGTTGGAGATGCCCAACTCACAGGACCAGAAATGATTCGTGAAACGACAGAGATGATTGTGCAAATCAAGAACCGATTATTGGCTACTCATAGTAGACAGAAAAGTTATGCGGATGTGAGACGTAAACCTTTGGAGTTCAAAGTGGGTGACAAGGTTATGCTGAAAGTATCACCGTGGAAAGGTGTTGTTCGATTTGGAAAACATGGGAAATTAAGTCCCCGTTATATTGGATCATTCAAGATTTTATCAAGAGTAGGTCCGGAGGCATATAAACTGAAATTACCCCGAGAGCTTCAAGGAATACACAATACATTCCATGTTTCAAACTTGAAGAAATGTTTATCGGATGAAGATCTTATCATTCCACTCGACGAAGTAAGGATCGACGAGAAGTTGCATTTCATCGAAGAACCCATTGAAATCATGGATAGAGAAGTGAAACAACTTAAGCAAAGTCGGATTCCTATAGTTAAAGTTCGATGGAACTCGAGTCGTGGACCAGAATATACTTGGGAACGGGAGGATCAGATGTGGAAGAAATATCCTCATCTCTTTGACTTTAATAAGAAGCGAGCAACAAGATGAATTGATCTTCAGGGACGAAGATCCTTTTTAGGGGGAAATGCTGTGACAATCCGTCAATTTCAGGTCATTATTTTATTCTCGAGTATTAAATATATTTTTCAATTTTATGTTGAGATATGAACTCACGACTAACCGGGAAAATTAGGGCTTACACTTGTAATTTAAGTAACGTTTATGAAGAACCGGCGAATTCTACGTAAGGCATCGACGTTTATATTTCCAAAATGCCGTAGAAATATTTTTATTGCATTCGTTTTTATTTTTCGTGTCTTGTACTATTTTTACTTTTTACGAAAAACGACTACAAATCGTACCTTTTTAAATATCGGACTTTGAAAATACCCGCCTTAACAATTAGTGGGACAAGTAGTAAACTACTTATCCCACTAATCTCACCATGCAAAGGGGTGGTGTCACCAAGAGGGCATGTGTCCTCTTAGTGTTAATCCAACCCATTAACTTAAACACTTGTCCTCCATGTCTCTTCCATATTTAAGCTAAATTTTACCAACTAAAACACACACTACACATTCATTCTAGTAAAAGTTAGAACACCAAAAATCCTTCTCTCTTGCCCTCTCTTGCCGTGACCTTATAC
Organism: Tanacetum coccineum; assembly: GCA_026074375.1. Classification (NCBI taxonomy): domain Eukaryota; kingdom Viridiplantae; phylum Streptophyta; class Magnoliopsida; order Asterales; family Asteraceae; genus Tanacetum; species Tanacetum coccineum. The sequence goes on from BQNB010003025.1 coordinate 74,457, forward strand.
CCACCAAAACACCAATTCCATAAAATTTTGAAGATCAAAAATTAAGCACACAAGTGATGATGATATCCTAGTATATTCCTTATAATTTTGGTGGTGATTTAAAGAAGCATTCAAGAAGGTTTTGTACACTTTTGGGGCTGATTTTATAAGAATTTTATAAGGTCATTTTGGTGAAGAAAAATGGTGATCAAAAATTATTTTGGGTGAAGATCAAGTTTGAAGATTTAAGTCTTGTATATTTTGATCATTAGATCATCATCTTCATATTTCTTGTGGTAAAAATCTCATGAGTTTTGTTTATGTTTTCTTTTGATTTTCAAATGTATATGTACATGTATGATATTTGATGATCAAGCAATAAAAATGATAATGCATGTATAGATCTAGGTTAATTATAGCTAAAATAGCCATTAAAACAAGTGAAATAATCATAGAATTTAGGGGCTGTAATGAACAGTAGGTTTTATAAATTTCTACAGGTTTGAGGTTGGATTTGAGTACATTAGGTTGTAGATAATCCTTTTGTGGACACTTGGCAAATTGGATGATTTCTAGAAAGTGAATATTGAGTGAGATATGATCAAAACACCAAAACTAGTGGATTCTGACCTTGCTGTACAGATGGTTTAAAAAGTCACATTTACGGACTGAGTTGGTTAAAAAGTTAAAACTATGAGAACTAGATAAAATCATGTAGGTTCTGAATCAATTGGATGGTCAACCAACTATTTACGGTTTGAAAATGGCGTCAAAAACGGTAAAAGTGAGATTTCAGTCCGAATTTGTAACTTGACCTTTATGTAGTAAATTGTTCATATGTATAAGTATACTTAAACTAAGTACAAAAATGGTTTTGGATCTGTAAAGTACACTTAAATATGAAGCTAAGGATATAAATATATCAATTATACCATTTACGGTTTATAAATTATGACTATTTTCGTAAACATAAAAGTATACAAAATTTACTACTACCCGAACACTATACTATGTAAAGCGATTTTTGTAACTAAAACCCGAGGTGGTAGGACCCACTTCTTGGGAGTTTTAAAATGCTAACATACTGATAATAAAATTATCCCTACCTCGAGAACCCGAAATTTAATAACAAGAGTCATTTACAAGCTTAAATGAGCCATAAGGCCTTATTGGGCCACTAGGCCCAATGTAACAAATTGGACTCTATGGACTTAGCTTTAGGCCCAATCCACATGGACCTTACTAATGGGCTAGGACCTGGTCTTTGAGTAATAATATCAATATAATAACTTAATGGGCTTGCTTAATGGGCCTATTGGGCTTTTTGAGCTAATTTAGACAATACTAGTAAAATGGCTAATAAAAACAAGTTAAAAACCTAGAAAACTCTAAGTGTGAAATAAATATGTTGCAAGAGCATGATCATCATATAAACTACATGTATACATATACTTATTTAATTTATGAGTTTTCGTTAATTTTTATCGACTAGAAACCTAAGACCCGTTACAATTTGTATAGGTCTTGGTTGATTGACGCGCCTACTTCCGAAGTTTTTATTCATCGATATTCTCATCCGACATCACTAAGTGAGTTCATAGCCTCGCATTTTTACACTTTAATTGTTTTATAAACCCGCGAGGGAGATAACATGCTTGTTTTTAAAATAGAACACAAGGGAGATTGTATGCTAGTTGCCTCGATTATTATTATAAGTTAGCTTAACTCGCTAGATAAAAGACCTGCGGAAATCATGAATTGTTAACTACCGGGAAATGGTAGACGCTTATACATGAAATAGTACTATTTGGAGGCTGCCACCTCCAATCCGTGACGACTGGCTATCGTCAAGTGTCGGGAATATGACACAACGGATGCGTTGTATAGAGAATAATATGCACTCATAGCGAGGGTGTATAGTAGGCATACCTTGTTGGGAACCCCAACATAATTAGATGGTAACGTTCAATGTCATGAGACTTATAAATAATCCCCCGATATAACTTTGTTTGGCCACATCGTTATATCCTGATGAATATTGAGAAATGATACTTGTGTTCGGAAATTTTATTGTTTATATATATAAACTCTATGGATTCACTCAACATTATTGTTGACGTTTTAGCATGTTTTATCTCAGGTCCTTGAAGGTAATTCGGCGATGGAGATTTTGGTTGTCGCTTATGGAAAAACCAAATGTTTTGAAGGCCCATTAAATAAATGTCATTCGAGGAATATTTCAAAAATGTTGTATGAATTATGAAATGATTTGGGACCTATGATGTAAACTTTTATTCGAATGAATGTATTTTAAAACGTCTCTTTTCGAGTCGTTTTCTATGCTTGAGTTGTTATATTATGACGTAGCACCCCAAATGACCCTTCCGCTGAGATATATGAAAATGGGGGTGTTACAGATTGGTATCAAGAGCTTAAGTTATAGAGAACAAAAGATTTTCAAAAAAAAAATGAACAAAAGGATTTTTGAAATCTTTTAACTATAACTGTGCAAGCGAAATCTCCGAATTACCAATGGACAAGAATGAGAAGGATTTATTTATCGATATATATATATATATATATATATATATATATATATATATATATATATATATATATATATATATATTTTTTTTAATATATATAAGGAAATATATATAAATAAATATATATATCTATAATATAGAATAGATATATATAGTTATACTAGTATATAAAAAACTAATATATATGTTATAGGATGAAATTTTCATTTATTTGAATTTAAATGTTAATTATGTAATTATTTAATACCAATACGAGATATTTATACGACGCAGATTGTCATGGAGAACCCTAATCATCTTAACGAGCCGAACGAAGCTATTCCCGAAGTGAACCCAGTTGTTCCCGAGCCGAACCAAGTTGTGGATATCCATGATCCCAACGAAATGGTTGACATTCCCGACGATATTGATTTGGTTGATTATGACAATGAAGATCCTGAAGAAGATCCCGAAGAGGAACCCGAGGAAGATGTTGAGATTGAGCTCGACAATGATGCTGAGTTATATTTCCTTGTGATGTGGAGGGTGACAAAACCCCGCCATCTGGAGATGTGTCATCTGATTCTGTGTCATCCGATTATGAGTCAGAGGACAAGGAGATTGATGTTGCACCCGAGGTTGATGTTGCACCCGAGGTCGATGTTGCATCCGATGCTACTGTTGGGACTTCTACCCAAAAGCCTTATGCTATTCGTGACTTTCCGAGGGGCTTATATGAGGTAGGAGAGTCATCTTCTGCTCGTGACTCATCATATGTTGGTGGATTGGCACCTTGGGCTTTGAGACGTGATTTGGAGACGTCCCGTGCACGAGCTAGACTTACGGAGGCTGAGTTGAGTACAAACCAAACTGAGATTGCTCTTCTCAAATCCAAGAATAAAATCGGGGAAAAAGAAAGGGAGTTACTTAATCATGATTTGGAGAATTTCAAGCGTGCTTTGGGTAATGTTCTCGAGAGGGTGTCGGTATTGGAGAGCGGGGAGAATGCCACATTGAAGAAAAGATTGGCTAAGACTGAGACTAAGTTGGCGTGGTCTTGTATGGAGCGTGATATTGCTGAGAGGAGGTTGCATGAGTCCCGAGTGTGGAATAAGATGTTCTACTTGGATATGGTTCGCATTAGGGCTGTTCCTAAGCCGCCATCTGATGATGAGGATACTGAGCGTCCGAGAAAGAAATCAAAGAACTCTCCTCCTAGTGGGACCGAGAGCCTTCTGAGTCACATGGATCACCTAGTGACTCTTAGTAGATTAATTTATCATTTGTAGTATCTTTTGTAAATCACTAACTAAACTGAGATATTAGTTAGTAGAACTAGTCCTTGGAGTTGTATAGCATTAGATGGTGAGATGTAATGTGTGACGATACAGCTTGTGACTCGTTTGTGATTAATGAAATGACTATCTTTTGATTTCTAAATTCTACGTGTGTCGTTGTTATCTTTCTTTTCTTGTTTCTTTTAACTGTTCCTATAAATTGTTTGATGCAATAATTGAATGAATACTCATTATGATTTGAATTGTGTTGTAATTTCTTCTCTTCGTATTCTCAATCGCCATCGATATCATGGATCTCATGACGATTTTGTCTAAACTCTTTTCCTATCAGATTGTAATCGTTCCACCCATTCATTTTGTGAACCACTCTTGACTACTCTCATGCAAACCACTTATTGTTTTATAAGTTAATATAATATCACCTGAGAAAAATTTAAATTTCCATCATTTTACGAGTTATTTTAATTGAGACTTATAAATAGTCGTTATCACAATAAAGTTGTTTATTAAACATCTTGTAAATTAAATTACTTTCATACTATGAACGGTCCTGTAAAATCATTTTTGATTTCCATCTTATAATTAAGCATGGTTATACATTTAAATATAATAACACTAGTTTGACGAACTGAGCATTGCATTGCTATTCCTAAATTATACATAGTCGTGCACCTACGTATAATTTAGAAGGGGCCATGCAAGGCTGAATAGTAGTCACCGTAAGATTTTGAAAAGGTCAACTTTTAACCGTAATTCCGAAAAAAAAAATTGGCTTGCAAGTATTACAAGTTAGGGACATCTACATATGTGCCCTTATCCTTTTCCCAATCGAATTAACCATCTGTGGATGCGGTCTTACTTGACAATTGTTATTCTACCTCTTATTTCCTTTCTTTTCATCATGAAATTCTTTGGACACTTATCCAAATTATCGACTACTGATACCCGACTTGAAGTTTCGACGTTTCTATCCTTTCTTTTCGACTAATCCTCCTTTGAGTAACGTGGGTAAAGATCCGAGATGCCTTCGGATGTGAATAACGAATTATGAAAGTATGGGGTTTATGCATACCCATCATGGTATGCGTCTCTCTTTTGACTCGAAATTCGCCCGTGTGAATCACGCGTTGACTTCGCTCTTCAATTGCTAACTCTGTCTCTTGATTCCCTTGATTCGAGAAAGGTTATGAGTTATTCCTAGCTATGAAGTCGAATTGGCCGATGGAGAAGTAGTAAGTACCAATAATGTGTGAAAAAGGTGTACACTTAATCTTTTAAACCGTTCTTTTCCAATCGATTTAATGGTTATTGAACTAGGAGGTTTTGATATCATTATTGGGATGGATTGGTTATCACGATATGATGCCACTATTTTATGTGGTGAGAAAAAGGTTAGGATTCCCTTGTAAGGTAAGACGTTGGTTATCGAAGGTGATAGAAATAATTCCCGATTGAAGATCGTTTCTTGTATTAAAGTTCGAAAGTATATCGAGAAAGGTGGTGAGCTATTTTTAGCTCAAGTAACCGAGCAAGAACCGAAAGAGAAGCGATTAGAAGATGTCCCTGTTATCCGAGATTTCCCCGAGGTATTTCCTGAAGATTTACCTGGACTTCCGCCACCTAGGCAAGTTGAGTTCCGTATTGATCTTATCCTCGGTGCTGCACCTGTGGCATAACATCTAGGGGACCTTTAGAAGGAGTGTAGTAAACAAAGTATAAAGCAATTAGTTAAAATCCATTTTAAGTTAGTTTTTACAAGAAAACGCATACATCAAATACTTGCACATTTTCGTTTGAAAGGAATGGATTTTTAAGCAAATTATGTATATGAGTGATGTTTATTGAACATGATAAGATGAACTACATGATTATAAACCTTAACAAAAGAGCTTCTCCTTAACTAAAATAAGAGAGAGAAAGAAGATTTTTAGAGACAGAAAGTTATCTGAAAATTTCGTGTAAATAGGTTTGATTTTCTGCAAGGAATGGAGCAGTATTTATAGGAAGGAAAATCCAACGGTCACTGGGGGCGGTCCCGACGGTCCCAGATATATCTGGGAGCCGCCCGGCCTATAAGGGGGCCGCACAGTAGACTACGCTTCCTTTTTTGTCTTTTTGTGGGGAAGGTTGTATATGGTATGGAACCTTTCATTTTGGGGGGAAATTTTAAGTTTTTAATAAAACTTTTCTTTTAATTAGAAAATATTTTGTATAGTTAATTTTATGAAATTCTTTTGTAAAAATGTAATGGATAAGTGAAAAATATTTTCTTGATCACTAATCATGCTTAAGCAATGAAGGAACTAAAACTAAGGAAGTTGCAAAGATATTGAGAAAGTAATCACAGGGTCTGAGAAATCACAAACAACATATGTGAGGGGCGGAAGAACAGTGATCAGAGGAAGAATGACTAAATCTGCAATATTAGTAAGAGCAACAAGAATGGTTGAACCTCAACATATGCAAGAAACAAGGTCAGCTGAGCCTGAACAAAGGCAACCAAGACCAAGACCATTAGTAAAATTTATTCCACCGAGGTTGAAAAGTCAAAGAATACTTCATAAGAGACTTTTTGAACCAGTTAAAGGACCTGGAGCAAGTTTGGACAATGAAATAGTCCTGGAATAGTCAGAATGAAGATTTGTAATTTTGCACATATTTTGGGAAAAGTTTATCATGTGCAAAAAAACCAACAACTATGTTGTGTTGTGGTATGATGCCCTATTTTGTCTATAGAAAGGGTTAGTTTAAGTAGGTTTTATGGTTGAGAAAAACTATAAAAGGTAACTGAAATAGTGATGTACTTCTTGCTAATAACATGCCCTATTTTATATATGGAAGGGATTAGTTTAATTAGGTTTTATTGTAACATCCCGCTCCGATAAAGAGACCAAGAGTCACATTATGGTGTCATATCAGAACATATAAACGCAAGCGGAAGACTTTATTAAATAAAAATACTAAGTCATGAAACAAAATGACTTCCAAAAGTATTAAAATTCCAACAAAGTCTAAATGAAAAGAGATCTTCAAACGAAAGAAGTCTTAAACATAAATCCAAACAAAGGAAATCTATCAAGGGTCGGTCCTCTAAAAGCTTCCTACTCTCAACACTCAAATCCCAGCTTCCCGCTTATTACCTGCCGCAGGAAAAGAAAATGCGGCTGAGCTAACGCTCAGTGAACAGATATAATAATAAAAAGGTAATAAGACAAAAGAATGAATGAAACGAATCACGAGAACCTGCTAAACAAATATCATACGAAATATGAATCAAATGAATAAGAATCGAGAATAACAAAGGAATGCCCACGAGCTCAGATAAATGTCTAAACATGATACATGAATAGACCCTAAACAGATATAATCATATAGCCACATAATAAGTTGTACACAGGATTTGCAACTCCTGATGTACCAAATGTGATATGGGGTGTATAGCACACACACAACCATTCACCTGAACTGAACGGAACAAAGTACCTAGGATGCATCCATACGCTCCCTGCAAAACAAAGTCATATCCATATACACAAGTACAATGACGAGTATACATACATATGTAAGCTAATAATAATCAAAGGCCATCATTCAAAAGGGAACGCCGTGGACTAATCACACCGCCACAGATAGTGTCATGCCATTGGTGCATCAATGACATGGTCATGGTACCTCCATGACTAGTTCAAATAGCTCGGGCAAAGATTTAAGCAAACTGAACAAGTTACCAATAATTCAATCAAGATAACGGATCTAATATCATATTCAAACAAAGATCAAAGGAATCATGAATGCGAATATCAAATCAAACAGAATATCAACGAATATCAATGAGTCATGAGTACGGATAGCAAATCAGACGGAATATCAAACGAATCAAAGTAGCTAAAACAAATGAGAATCAAGTCATGAGGTGTCCTTACTAAAAGGACGGAATATCTGTACCTTAACAAACACGCAACGGAGAGAAAGAACACAAAGACAAGAGATCACTCCCTCTTCACCGAATCTACAAGAATCCATGATTACATATCATTATATATCTTATTTTATATGTTCATTGCTAAATCTTACTACTTATAGCACTTAATGAAACCTAATTAGGGTTTTCTTAATTTCCAGAATCTGTGAACTTTTTAAGAGTTGGTTTCCAATTTTATAGACCAATTAAATGACCTCATAAAATCTAAAATTACACCAAAAATTACAGAGGTTTCTACATATGTCTAATACACTCATGATCATTGGTTTAATTTATTTCCATGTTTAAGTATCCCTTTGACCCTTGTTACCCAAAACAGACCCGAATTTTGACCTGGCAAAACTTTGAAAAGTTGACGCGTATTTACCATACTTAGACAATTCCTAAAATTCTCAAAAAAATTATGGACGTAGCTAATATCATTTAGTTTTATCATCTCGAAAATTAGAGTCTTACTTCTTATGGTTTTCGAATTAAAAATCAAATACTACAAGTGAAATTTTTGGCCAGAAACTGTAGTTTTGACACTTAATCTTTTAACAATCCAAAACCAACCTTCCCGACCTTCTAAAATTATGAGACAAATTTTTCCAGAAACTAGACTCATTGAATTTAAATTTAGGCTCAAGAATCATGTTAAAACCACTTTTTATCATAAAGTTACACCCCGTTAAACATGACTCAAATTCTGCCCAGCCAACAACCCAAATTAAAACCCTAATTCCTACCAATTAAGACTAACCCTAGGGTTTCTAATCTTGTAGTTTTTATAAATAACATCATTAATGACCATCTAAGGTTTCAAAACATGTAATAAGCCATATTTATCAGATTACATAATTTACCAATTAACAAATTCATAACTACATGATTTCTTCTTTTTACACTTTATGATTTTATGTATAAAACTTATGTGTAATCATAGAAATACCAAGAGTGAATTCAAAAGAGACATGGATTACTTACGGATTGGAGATGGAGACAAGAACAAGAAACAAACACCAAGAAATCAAATATTAAAACGACACTAAGAACACCAAAGCTTGAATAAATAACCGGAAACACCTACTCTTTCTTTTTCCTTGCAACTTCTATGAATGAATACACAAATATATGGAGAGAAAATTTTTAGAGACTGATAAGTGTAAAATACACATATCCGTTTGTACCTAAAAATAACCCAAATAAACCCAAAACAGACCAAAATTGGCAAAAATATGCTTGTATTTGTGTTTTGTGTGTGCAGGTATGGATAAGTCAAAAATCACAAGATTACAGTCAAAAACGAGCAAGCACGGACACGAGAATCAGAAGAGTACAAAGCCGAAGCTCCAAAGCCCAAATCCTTAGCTTAAGTCCTTTTGTAACATCTCCAGGGACCAATCTTGCAAATACCGAAAGTTATTTATAACTTGAAAAAGGGAAAAGTAAGAGAGGGACTGAAAATGTAAAAAGGCCAAACTCCAACAGTTTTAACCGTCCAAAAATGGGCGGGAAGCACATTTACTATTCACCCGTCTCCCCCATTTCACCATCCAGTCAAAAACAAAGGGGTTTTGTTAATTAAAGGGTGCGTTAGTCAATTCAAGAGGTCTACATCACAAATGAAGGGACAAATCAGTCTTTATTAAAGGATTCATTAACTTTATCTCAAAAGATCCACGTCAACAATAGTGAATAGCACAAATCTATGTGGGTTTTTTGTATAAAACACATCACAAAGAAGCACAAACGTCACATCAATAGAATGACACGCTGGCAATCCTCAGGTGTCCACAAATTGATCCAACGACTACAATTGATGATCAAATGATTGAAGAAATGGATGGCAGAGATTGAAGGATTGGAGAGCAAGGGAAGAGGACCTAGAAGCTTCAGCTTGGCACTATAAATAGGCCTCATTCTCACACACACAGGGGATCCGATTTTTAGTCTTCTTTTTAATCAAGTTTTTATGTAATTTTCAGCTTAAAATTCGTATTTCCTTTCTTAAAAGAATTTTCCTTCACTTCCAGTAATGCAATCATTTTTTTTAATTAATGAAAATTCAGTCTTTAGTGATTTAATCTCATTTCAAAGTTTCTATATAAAGTCCTAAGTTCTCTTAACAAACTAAATAGCTCCAATAAGCTAATAAGCTCGTATTAAGCTCTTTCAGTCTATAAGCTGAAATAGAGCTGTTTGAATTCAGAATTAATCTTACTTAAGCCTTAAATCAGTTAAATCTATTATGGATCTTATTATATTTGAGCTTTTGGAAGGGGATCTTACCTTGGAAGAGATCCCAAGGATTTTACTCTAGCTTATCTAATAAGCTAGAGAGCTTGTAGCTGCCTTAATTGGTTCCTTTTGTTTAGCTAAAGGATCAAGTAAGTTTCTCTTTTCATTTGTCTCTAATTTCAGTCTTAAATTGCTTAGTTATAGCTTATATGTTTTAAAATATTGCTTTATTTGCTTATTCTCTTTGCTTTTAGTGTTTTAAATATCTCTTTCTAGTGCTTATTATTGGTTTTGTCTCATCTGTTTTGCTAATATTATAGATCGTTGTCATAAAAACTCATAAAATCCAAAAATATTAGTTTAATTAGTTAAAATCTTATAATTTTACTTATTCAGTTGTTTAATCATAATTGCTAAGTTTGTTTTAAGCTAGTTTTTATCTGGTATTTAGTATTTGTTCATTAGATTTCTCTTAAAAGCTTTTCTCAAATTCTGTCATGGTTTTTAAGGAGTGTTTGGTTTAGTGCACTCTTAATTTGCACTAGCAGTATTAACATAAGTTAATACTGCTGAACTTTTACACTACCAGTACTAACTTCCAAGTTAGTACTGCTTTCATCAGTTAGTACTGCTAGCTTAGATTTAAGCTAGGAATTCAAGTAGTATTAAATTTAGCCATAGCTTATCTTAAAATCAGTTTTAGTTTTCATTTTCTAGCTTAATTCATAGCTTAAATCTATTTTCTTACAAATCAAATAGCATCAGCAGAACTTCACTTGAAAGTACTGTTTGAATTTTTAACACTAGCAGTACTAACCTCAGTTATACTGCTGTGTTTCTCAGCTTAATTTAGACAGTAATTTTATGATTTTAGCTTATTAAATTCAGTAGATTAAGTTTTAATATAGTGTAAATACATTTTAAGTCTTAATTGCATTTCTAGCTTAGTTTCCAGTTAAATTTAGCTGTCAAAAGTCATAAAAACCTAAAAACTCTAATACAGCACTTAGAGTCTTAAGGATTAATTTGTTAATTTTAAGCTTATGATTCTAGATTTTCCTAGCTTTAATTAGATAGCTTAATAGTAGTTAATAAGTCTTCGAAAGTTTTAGAGTCCTAATTTAGCTAATAAAGTTTTAGTCTTGCTTGGATTTTTGTGTTACTTTGCTTATTTCCGATTTGCTTACTTCATGATCAATTTCAGTACATAAAAGTAGTTTACGCTTTATTTCTTTTCATTTATCGATTAAGCCATATCATAAGCTCTGTTAGAACTTCTTTCCTTTTCATTTTTGAATCTAGTTTAAGTTTTTTATAGCTTAATTTCTAAAAGCCAAGGGATATGGCCCTCCTTTCTGTAACACTTAAAGATAAGCTCTTTGAGATCTTATTTTGTGAGTTTCAGCCAAGTAGCCTTTAATAATCTTGTTCCCCCGTCTACCTTTTACAACTTTGCATCTTTGAGTTTTCATTTTAAGCCTTTAAAATTTCGATGCTTATTGACTTAGTTTGTTTGTTAGGGCTAAGATTCTCAGGGTAGAAAGTGTAACATTTCGATTTTAATTGTTTTCAGTTTAGTCCCTCCGTTAGTTTGTTAGTTCCTCGCCGTTAGTTTCTTAGGTATTTGCAAGCCATTAGTCCTTAGTTAAGTTTAATTTAGTTTATTAATATAATTAGTATTTAGTTTGATTTTTTCATTAGTTTAATAACCTTTTATAAAGAGATAAAAATTAGGGCTTTGTTTTTTAATAATCTTCGGCAATTTTTCTTATCTATAAATTTTTAGTTTACATTTTTAGGATTTACATTTTTGTTTATTTTCTACATGTCATTAAATTGGTTGCTTCTTAATTTCGAAGTAATAGCTTATCCAAAATATCTTGCTTTTCATCAAATCAGGATCCGAACCTAAACGTGGTTTCAATTTCACTAGTCGTTGGGGATAACGACCCGGGTGATCATACTTACCCGGTCTAATATACGTATTATATATTATAATATAATATATTTTTAAAAGTGAATTTTTATCAAGGGAACTTGGTAATTCTTCTTAATTACTCTTTTAAAAGTATTATATTTTATAAATATTTTACGTGTATAAAACTACGAATCAGTTTTTGGCGCCGTTGCCGGGGACCAGTGTTAAGATTCCTACGTTTTGTGTTTGTTGATTTGGTTTGAAGATCCTTTCGATTTAGAAAGTTTCAATTTTGTTTTATAATTCGAAAATTTTTTTTTTTAAAAAATCATAAAATATAAAAAGTAAAAAATATATTTTCTTTTTCTTTTTAGTATAAGTAAAAGATATAAAAAAAAATAGAAAAATCAAAAATATAAAAAAAATCTTCCTTTTAAATGAAGAATAAAATACCAAATTGTAAAAAATACCAAAATATAACATTCTCAACGGAGGTGTTATCATTTCAATTTCCGGTGAACTTGTTGGTTCCCAAATCGTAATCAAAGATTTAACACTTGCCTTGTGTCACTACCAAGTACGGCTCACCTTGAAAAGCAATTTTCAAGAGCTACCCCGTGAAGTAGTTGATTATTTGGTTTAAGTCTCTTTCGTGTAACCGTTAAAATTCATTGCAAAAAAAAAAAAAAAAAAAAATTAGTGTAAAGTTTTGTTTTTTTTTTTGCTATTTTCTTTATGCGCACACGTTCGCATCTCGAAGACATCGTCAACAACAAACCGCTTCCGTTTGTATGAAAATTTTTTGAGTAGAAGATCCAATTGTTGAACAAAACGTTGTTTCAAATTGGCCGACAATCCGAACAATGGCCCAAATGTTACAAGCCCCTATCGAAGGTTTATGAAGATAGCTATAGTTATTCCCACCGAACATGCTAACAATTTCCGAGCTTAAGCAACCTTTTATCAATCTTGGCAAAGCAATAAGTTTTACGGTAGACAAGAGCCCCACAATCACCTCGATTTTTTAATAAGGTCACTTCAACGTTTAGACATCCAGAAGTTCCGAACACTTCGGTTAAGCTTTTGCTTTTCCCTTTTTCTCTAGACGGTGAAGCCCGAGATTGGTTAGACAAAGAACCTCCTAGATCAATTCTCACATGGGACGACCTTGTTTCAAAATTCATAAACCAATATTTCCCACCTTCAAAAACCACTTACTATCGGAATGAGATCATTACTTTTTACCAAAAACCAAACGAAGCCTTTAATGAAGCATGGGAACGTTTTAAAGGACTCCTTCGTCAATGTCCTCACCATGGCTTTTCGGAACTCCACCAACTCGATACTTTTTACAATTCTTTGAATTCAAACGATCAAGATGCCTTAGATTCTGCAGCAGGTGGCAATTTTTTAGACAAGATGCCTCAAGAAGGTTTAGCGATTATTGAAAGCAAGTCAAAAGTTCGTTACTCCAGAAGTCGTGCTAATGATTCAAGAGTGAGTACGGATGCTCCTCTTTCTAATTCTTCATCTTCTAATAATTCTTTCGATATGCAACAAATAGCCGCTTCTCTCGAGGATAAGATGACTATCAAGATGAACCAAATGATGAATCAAATGAAAGCTTTAGTTACTACTCCTGCACCAGTCAAAGCAGTTGAGGAAGTATGTGTCACTTGTGGATCAAATCACCATTTTAATCATTGTCCGTTAACTCGAGGTGGAAACGATTTTCCCGTTTTTCATGACAATATCCAACAATTCCAACAAACCGCAGCCGTTGGTAATTTTCTCCAAAGAAACCAACCTTCCAATTTGGCAAGTCAAATGAGACCACCGGGTTTCAATCAACCGAATGTCCAAACCAACCAAAACCGTTATCAAGGGACCAATTCTAATTTCAACCAAAACCGTGGAGGAAACTTTAATCAAAACCGTCAAAACAACCAAAATCAAGTTTATCAAGCTCCACCATATCAAACACCAACCAACCAACCACCAATCAATCAAGTTTTACCTTACCAACCTCCAACAAATAGTGTTTTGAAAACAGATTTTGAAAGCTACGTCAAAGCAAACGATGCAATATTGAAGAATGTGCAAAATCAAAATCAAGGTTTGCAAAATCAAATGGCAAATGTTACAAGTTTGTTAACAAGCCTTTGCACCAAGTTTGATGATTTAGGCAATTCCAACCAACCTTCAAGTTCAAGTTCTTTACTAGCAAACCATTCAAAACCCAGGAACAAAAAAGTGAAGCCAAGGCAATTACAACTCGTAGTGGTTGTTTCATACGATGGACCTCCGATTCCACCACCCGGTGGTAGAAAAGGAAATGTAAGGTGACAAAGGATACGGACTACCGAGCACCGATGACATCCCAACCTCCTCCATTATTCAAGAACAAACTCAAAGACGAAAGAACCAATCAAAGAACCTTCTTTCGTTGCTAACAAAGTCAAACCTAATTTGCCTTACCCCTCAAGACTCAACAAACAAAAGATTCGTGAAAAGGATGATATCCTAGCTTCAAAGTTTATGGAAATCTTCCGTAATCTTCACTTTGAGCTAAGTTTCGCGGATGCTCTCATTCATATGCCAAAGTTTGCTCCGATGTTTAAAAAGATGTTAAATAACAAAGACAAGTTGATCGAATTAACCAAAACGCCGTTGAATGAAAATTGTAGTGCGGTTGTCCTAAAAAAGCTTCCAGAAAAGCTAGGTGACCCCGGTCGATTTCTCATTCCTTGTGATTTTTCAGAGTTCGATAGTTACTTAGCCCTTGCCGATTTGTTGCGAAGATCAATCTCCGCCTTTATCCATTTGGAAAAAGCTTCAACTCTCAGGCCTAACCGAAACAAAAATGGTATTAGAATTAGCCGACCGAACAATTTCCAAACCAACCGGTGTTGCTGAAAATGTTTTTGTCAAAGTAGGGAAGTTTTACTTTCCCGCCGATTTCGTTGTTCTAGATTTTATAGCCGATCCTCGAGTACCGTTGATACTTGGGCGACCCTTTCTTAGGACGGCTCATGCTTTAATCGATGTTTACGAAGGAGAGATTACTCTTAGGAATGATGATCAATCGTTAACCCTTAAATGTGGTGATGCACCTTCCATTTCCTACAACAATCTCGAATCGCTGAAAAAGGTTGATCTAATCGATGCTACTTGTGAAGAGTACTCACAAGAAGTACTTGGATTTCATTCTGTTTTGCTAAACAATCCTTCTCCGTACTTCGATCCGATTGTTTCTACTTCATCTCCAACACTCACTCCTTTTGATGAAAGCGATTTTCTACTCTTTGAAGAAGCCGATGCTTTCATAGCAATCGATGATGAACCAGTTTCACCAGTTTTCAATGCTACGTATTACGATCCCGAGGGTGACATTCTCATTCTCGAGGCACTTCTCAACAATGATCCATTACCTCAACCAAACCAAGGAGATTATTTACCAGAACTTCAAAAAGATCTCAAAGTTGTTGAACCAAAGAAGTCTTCAATCGAATATGCTACTTCTTATGAACCAAAAGTTGAAATTCCAGAAGTCGAACTTAAGATTACTCCGCATCTACGAGTTATGCGTTCTAGAGAAACAAACTTCGCAGTCATAATTTCAAAGATTTGAGCTTAGATAAAAGACCCTCACTCATCATGTTTTAAAAAATCGTAAACAAGCAATTGCTTGAAACTTTCTGGTACCGAGGCATAGATCCGGAGTTTTGCTCACACAAAATCCTTTAGAAGATGATTATCTACACCTTCACAGTCCAACATCAAAGAGGGTTAACCCTAAAATCCATGACGTCTTCAAGAAAGAAGTAGAAAAACTTCTTGACTCGGGAATTGATTTATCCAATCTCGATAGTCCCCCATGGTTATCTAGTCCCATTGTGTTCCTAAAAAAGGTGTAAGACCGTTGTCACAAATGAAGAAAATGAGCTGGTCCTACAAGAATATCACTGGATTGGAGAGTTTGCATCGATTATCGTAAGTAAACGAAGCAACTTGGTAAAGACCATTTTCCGTTACCCATTCATGACACTATGTTAGAGCATAGCCGGCAACGAGTTTTATTGTTTTTTAGATGGTTTTTCAGGTAATATTTCAAATCCCCAATTGATACCTAAAGATCAAAGGAGAAAAACTACTTTCACCGTGCCCATACGAACTTTCGCTTTACCGTCGTATGTCCATTCGGTATGTGCAATGCTCCCGAACTTTTCCAACGTTGTATGACGCCATTATTTCACGATATTGATAAAAAAAATGATGGAGTTTTTTATGGACGATTTTTCAGTTTTTGGAGATTCTTTTTCCTCATGTCTTGCCAATTTAGATAAAATGCCTATAAAAGGGTGAAGCCACAAATTAGCATAAATAATAAAAATATAATAAAAATTGGGAAAAGAGGCATTTTCCTGGTTAAAGAAGAATTGTTATTTAGGACATAAGATTTCTAGAAAAGGAATTGAAGTCGATAAGGGCCAAAAGTTGATGTAATTTCTAAACTTCCTCAATCCCGCAACGCGTCTAAGGAATTCGAAGTTTTCTTTCTCCGGGGCATGCTGGATTCTATCGAAGATTTATCAAAGACTTTTCCAAAATCTCTCGACCCATGACCCATCTCTTAGAAAAGAACACTCCTTTCATTTTTTCGGAAGATTGCATTCTAGCCTTTCAAACATTGAAAAAGAAGTTAACCGAAGCTCCAATTCTTATTGCTCCAAATTGGGACCAACCTTTTGAAATCATGTGCGATGCAAGTGATTATGCAATAGGTGCGGTTCTAGGACAGAGAATTGAGAAGCATTTCCGACCAATTCATTACGCTAGCAAGACTATGACTGAAGCAGAATCGAATTATACAACAACCGAGAAGGAGATGCTTGCAGTTGTTTATGCTTTCGAGAAGTTTCGATCATATCTAATCATGAACAAGAGTGTTGTTTACACGGATCATTCCGCATTGAAATACCTCTTCAACAAGAAAGACGCCAAAGCAAGATTACTTCGATGGGTCTTACTTCTTCAGGAATTTGATTTTAAGGTTATTGATACTAAGGGAGCTGAAAACTATGCAGCAGATCACCTCTCTCGTCTCGAAAACCCTTACGAAAATACTTTTGATCCAAAAGAGATTACCGAGACTTTTCCTTTAGAGACTTTAAGTGTGTTAACTTCTAAAGACCAAAGTACCCCGTGGTTTGCCGACTTTGCTAACTACCACGCGGGGAAATTCATTAAAAAAGGAATGTCAACTCAAGAGAAAAACAAGTTCTTTAAAGATGTAAAACATTATTTTTGGGATGACCCTTTTCTTTTCAAGACTTGTGCGGATCAAATAATCCGAAGGTGTGTAGATGGCAAAGAAGCTCTCGAAATTCTCGAAGCTTGTCATAGTGGACCCACCGGGGGACACTACGGAGCCAACTTTACCGCCAAGAAGATTTTTGATGCCGGTTTTTATTGGCCTACCATTTATAAGGATGCCTACGAATTTGTCAAAACTTGTGATGCTTGTCAAAGACAAGGCAAAATCTCTCAACATGATGAGATGCCTCAAAATGCAATCCAAGTTTGTGAGATTTTCGATTTATGGGGAATTGATTTTATGGGACCTTTTCCGTCATCTAGGGGTAACAAATATATTCTAGTAGCCGTCGACTATCTTTCCAAGTGGGTTGAAGCAAAAGCGCTCCCTACCAACGATGCTAGGGTAGTTGTTAAGTTCTTAAAATCCCTTTTCTCCCGATTCGGTGCTCCGAGAGCAATCATAAGCGATCGTGGGACCCATTTTTGTAACGACAAATTTGATAAAGTTATGTCTAAATATGGTGTCACCCATCGTCTTTCGACTCCTTACCATCCTCAAACGAGTGGTCAAGTTGAAGTCACGAATCGAGGTCTTAAAAGAATTTTGGAGAGAACGGTAGGAGAAAACCGTGCCTCGTGGTCCGACAAACTAGATGATGCATTATGGGCTTTTAGAACCGCTTACAAGACTCCAATTGGATGTACTCCTTACAAGTTAGTCTATGGAAAAGCGTGTCACTTACCAGTTGAATTAGAACACAAAGCATATTGGGCTCTCAAGCATGCCAACTTCGATTTAAAGACCGCGGGCGATCATCGAAAGCTTCAGCTCAATGAACTTAGCGAGCTTCGTGATCAAGCTTACGAGAATTCACTAATCTACAAGGAGAAGACAAAGAAGCTACACGATTCCAAGATAAAGAACCGAATCTTCAATGTTGGTGATCAAGTCCTTCTTTTCAACTCCCGATTAAAGATTTTCTCCGGAAAGCTCAAGTCCCGTTGGTCCGGACCTTTCACAATCACTGAAGTTTATCCTTATGGCACTGCCAAGTTGTCTCATGCAGATGGTTCTAATTTCAAAGTCAATTGCCACCGTTTGAAGCATTACTATGGAGGGGATACACCACCGTTGGTTATCCAGGACTTCCAGACTTTCCCTAAGGACAACTAAATTCAGGGATCGAGTCGAGCTTGCGACTCGGTGACCAAAAACAAGCCGCTTCGTGGGAGTTCACCCCATGCTTATCCTTTCTATTTTCTTTCTATTTTCTTATCTAACGTGTTGTGTTGAGAGAGGCTTGTTCTCTTTCCAATTTCTCGATGTTTGTTGCTTGTTTATTGTGAGTTTTGCAGGATTCTCCCAACAATTTCTTTGAAGTCTCTCGTGTCCGGTTGATTTATCCCGTTCTACTCGAGCTTCTCATCCTTTGTGTGAATTTAGTTTGGGGAAATCCATATCCTTTCATCATAATCGATTAACGTTTATCTTTGCATACTTCATAAACGGCTTAGATTTACGTAGAGACCCGACTTTAAACATTGAGGACAATGTTTCGTTTTAGTTTGGGGAAGGGAATCTATCGATTTGATGTTGCTTGCTTATTGTTTTGTTCTCACGTACCCGTTTTTCCCACAAAAATAGCAAAAATTTTAAATTTTTCAGTCTTGTTTTTAAAAAAAAAAAAAAAAAAAATGTTAAGACAAAAATGTAGGTTTTCCGCTGGTAAGAATAAGAAGTAATTTTTGACCCGATTGAACGTGTTGAGTTCTAGCTTTTTCCCTTAACAATTAATGAAGATAGTTTATGCTAGTCTCATGACATGCTAGACTTGAATCATTAGTAAATGAAAGCTTGTGCTAATCTCAAGTAGATTTTAAATATGCCGAGTTGGATTTTATATAGGCTAAGCATTTGCAAAATTTCTTTTGTGAAGAACAAGAAATGATAGTGTTATTTATAAGTCATGATATTAAACGTAGAATAGTTGGATTTCTTTCAAGCTCATATGTATTAATTGTGGCTTTTTCTCCCATTAGCTTGTTTCACCTTTTTATATAATTGTTTAATAAATAGAGTTGTATGGTTTTTTGGTTAATAATTAGTTAATAGAAGTTTTCTTAAGTTCCTTTGTGATTAGGATGAGTACACATCAGGAATACTTAATTTGGCTTAAAAATACAAAAATATAATAAATAAGTATCTCTGCCAGATTACTTCATCGTGTCGGAGGCGTGGCCGATGTTGGAGTTTTCATATAAGGTAGAGTCCGGTGTCATAATAAGTAGAATAACCTCTTGTCGACTCGCTATCGATGTGGCTTCGAGATAAAAGGCACCGGTGTTTACTTATATAATCCAAAGTCGAAATATGTTTGCTACATCGTGTCGGAGGCGTGGCCGATGTTGTAGCCTACTAAAGGACTGAGGTTTAATAATGTTGCTTAATTTTTGTCTTGTTTTGTGCCTTAAAGAGCCTAAGGGTATATGGTGCAAATGAGATTGGTCCATTCTTGTCTTAAAGAGCCTTAGGGTATATGACATGAATGGTGCCTTGCTTAAGTAGCCTAATAAAAAGCCAAATTTTGGTCGCCTCGATGTGGACTTTATTCTTGATTGCATTTGATCTTTTGAGAAGGGCTAGGAGCTAATTATTGCGTTCTTTACCATACGCTTTATTTTCAGAATTAATAAGTATCGAAACAAGTCTTAAAGAGCCTTCGGGTATATGACTTAAGTAAAATCCTGAGATACAAAAGTAGGATTTGCGGGAGGAAAAGTAAGTACACAATTAGTATTTATGAGTAGTATTAGTGTCATGACTTGTAATTATCAATGATCTTGTTTTTTAAACTAGCATGGGAAGAGTGAAAAAATCGGGGATGACGAAGTTATCTTTTAGACACTTAATTGTGCTTTTTGTTCTATGATCCTCAAAGTTACCAATGAGGTAATGAAAACATCACATTATGTCAACACAAATAAGTTGTAGTTAGGTAGTTAATTATCAAGAAAAAATCATAAAAAGAGAAAAATCTTAGAAAAAGGGAAGTCGGTGTTTTATAACTTGTGATCTCTTATCTCTCTCAAACAAAATTCTTTGCTACTTTTCAAAGGTTTAGTTTTGGGAATTTTTGAGGTATTTGGTTATAAGGCATGTGATATTGCGTGAGACACACAATCGTTTTATATTTGGGAATTTTGGATAAGTGTAAAATACACATATCCGTTTGTACCTAAAAATAACCCAAATAAACCCAAAACAGACCAAAATTGGCAAAAATATGCTTGTATTTGTGTTTTGTGTGTGCAGGTATGGATAAGTCAAAAATCACAAGATTACAGTCAAAAACGAGCAAGCACGGACACGAGAATCAGAAGAGTACAAAGCCGAAGCTCCAAAGCCCAAATCCTTAGCTAAAGTCCTTTTGTAACATCTCCAGGGACCAATCTTATTTATAACTAGAAAAGGGGAAGAAAAGCACAAGGACCATTTGTATACAAAGCCAAAGTTCAAACGAGTTTTACCCATTTCAGTTATAAAATAGGCGGGTAAATCCCATTCACTGTTCATCATCTTCCCCATTTCACCCTCCACTTACAACAAAGGGGTTTTCAAAATTAGAGGGTACAAAGGACAATTTAGGTGTCCAAGTACACATTGGCAGTAAGAAATGTCATTCCCCATTTCTGATTGGTCCAATCCCAAGAAAGAATGCCACGTAACAATGGTGAAAGCACAAATCTATGTGGGTTTTTGTACTAAAACACTCACAAAAGAAGCACAAACGTCACATCAATAGAATGACACGCTGGCAATCCTCAGGTGTCCACAAATTGATCCAACGACTACAATTGATGATCAAATGATTGAAGAAATGAATGGCAGAGATTAAAAGTTTGGAGAGCAAGGCTAGAGATCCTAGAAGCTTCAGCTTGGCACTATAAAAAGACCTCACTTCTCACACACACACCATCTAGTTTTTTGAGTAGTCGATTTTTAGTTTTTATTAATTTTTAGCTTAAATTCGTAATTTTCTTAAATGTGATTTCCTTTTTCAAGTAATGTAATCAGCTTCTTTAATTAATGAAATTCAGTTTTTAGTATTTTAAATCTCATTTTCTAAGCTCTCATTTAAAGTCATAAGCTCTCTTAATAAGCCAATATTATCTAATAAGCTCGTATTAAGCTCTTTCAGTCTATAAGCTGAAATAGAGCTGTTTGAATTCAGTATTAATCTTATCTAAACCTTAAATCAGTTAAACCTATTATGGATCTTACTAAATTTGAGCTTTTGGAAGGGGATCTTAACTTGGAAGAGATCCCAAGGACTTATACTCTAGCTTATGAATAAGCTAGAGAGCTTGTAGCTGCCTTAATTGGTTCCTTTTGTTTAGCTAAAGGATCAAGTAAGTTTCTCTTTTCATTTGTCTCTAATTTCAGTTTTAAATTGCTTAGTTATAGCTTATATGTTTAAATATTGCTTATTTGCTTATTCTCTTTGCTTATTAGTGTTTAAATATCTCTTCTAGTGCTTATTAGTTGTTTGTCTTCATCTGTTTTTGCTTAAGTAGTTATAGATCTTTAGTTATCAATTTCTGTCATAAAAACTCATAAAATCCAAAAATATTAGTTTAATTAGTTAAGATATTATAATTTTACTTATTCAGTTGTTTAATCATGATTGTCAAGTTTGTTTTAAGCTAGTTTTTATCTGGTATTTAGTATTTGTTCATTAGATTTCTCTTAAAAGCTTTTCTCAAACTCTGTCATAATGATAAAGGAGTGTTTGGTTTAGTGCACTCTTAATTTGCACTAGCAGTATTAACATAAGTTAATACTGCTGAACTTTTACACTACCAGTACTAACTTCCAAGTTAGTACTGCTTTCATCAGTTAGTACTGCTAGCTTAGATTTAAGCTAGGAATTCAAGTAGATAAAATTATATAGCTTATCTAAAATCACAGTTTTGTTTCATTTTCTAGCTTAATTCATAGCTTAAATCTGTTCTTAAAACTCAAACTGCATCAGCAGTACTTTCAGCGAAAGTACTGCTAAACTTTTACACTAGCAGTACTAACCTCAGTTAGTACTGTTGTGTTCTCAGCTTAATTTAGAACAGTAATTTTATGATTTAGCTAATTAAATTAAGTAGGATTTAAGTTTTAATATAGTGTAATACATTTTAAGTCTTAATTTGCAATTTCTAGCTTATTTTCCTAGTTAAATTTAGCTGTCAAAAGTCATAAAAACCTAAAAACTCCAAAAACAGTACTTAGAGTCCTTAAGGATTTAAATTTGTTAATTTAGCTTATGGATCTAGATTTTCTAGCTTAATTAGATAGCTTACATAGGTAGTTTAAAATCTTACAAGTTTTAAGTCTGAATTTACTTAATAAAGTTTTTTATCTTGCTTTGGATTTTGTGTTACTTTGCGTATTTCCTGAGTTTGCTTACTTCATGATCCATTTCAGACATAAAAGAATTTATAGCTTTAGTTATTTTTTTCATTTATAGATAAGCATATCATAAGCTCTTTAGAACTTCTTTCCCTTTTTCATTTGACTAGTTTTAAGTTTTTTATAGCTTATTTTCTAAAACCAAGGGATAAGCCCTCCTTTCTGTAACAGCTTAAAGATAAGCTCTTTGAGAGCTTATTTGTGAGTTTCAGCCCAAGTAGCCTTTATTAATCTTGTTCCCCCTGTCTTCCTTTACAACTTTGCTTCTTTGAGTTTTTCATTTTAAGCTCTTTAAAGTCGAATGCTATATTGGACTTAGTGTGTGTCGGATAGATTCTCAGGGTAGAAGTGGTAACTTTTCGATTTAATTGTTTTTCAGTTAGTCTCTCGCTCGTTACCTACCCTCCTCCCCCCCCCACCCCCACCGTTATTTTGTTAATTCCCGTTTGTTCTAGGTATTGCACAATTAGTCCTTAGTTTAAGTTTTAATTTAGTTTATTTAAATTTTAATACCCTGTATGTGAGTATATTAGGTTTGATTTTTAATTAGTTTAATTAAACTTTTATAAAGAGATAAAAATTAGGGCTTTTGTTTTTAATAATCTTCGGCAATTTTTCTTTATCTAGTAAAATTTTAGTTTACATTTTTAGGATTTAAAATTTGTTTATTTGCTTAATTGTCATTATTTGTTGCTTCTTAATTCGTAGTAATAGCTTATCAAAATATCTAGCTCATTCAAATCAGGATCCGAACATAAACGTGTTCATTTCACTAGTCGTTGGGGATAACGACCCGGGTGATCATACTTACCCGGTCTAATATACGTATTATATATTATATTATATATATTTTTGAGAGTGAATTTTATCAAGGGTAACTTGGTAATTTTCTTAATTACTCTTTTAAAAGTATTATATTTTATAAATATTTTACGTGTATAAAACTACGAATCATTCATGCTGAGGAAAACAACGATAATCAAGCAGAATTTACCAATCCTTTCTGTACACCGGTACAAGAAAATGCTAAGTCTTCCTCACGCAATATTGGTAATTCAAATGTGCATACCTTCAATCAACCTCAAGATTCCGAATACCGATGGACAAAAGATCACCCGTTAACTCAAGTTCGTGGCAATCCATCCAAGCCAGTGCAAACAAGATGACAACTTGCAACAGATCCTGAAATGTGTATGTTCGCACTCACCGTGAGTATTGTTGAACCGAAAAACATTAAGGAGGCAATGTTGATATCTGCAGGATATGTAAGCAATGCAGAACTTCATCAGTTGAATAGACCTACAAGTCTGGGAACTCCGTTACAACCTTTTGGCAAGAATGTAATCAAGCTAAAGTGGTTATGGAAAAACAAAAAGGATGAAGACCAAACTGTAATTCGCAACAAAGCATGACTTATAGCAAAGGGTTATGCTCAGGAAGAGGGTATTGATTTCGAAGAATCATTTGCTCCATATGGCTCGATTGGGAGGCAGTCAGGATTTTTGTCTCATATCTGCACACAGTCTTTTCCAAATATCAGATGACGTGAAAATGGCATTTTTCATAATGGTCATGAAGGAGGAGGTTTATGTTGCACAACCAGATGGATTCGTTGATCCTGATCATCTAGAAAAAGTTTACCGTCTAAGGAAAGCTTTATATGGATTAAAACAAGCTCCGAGAGCCTAGTATGATGAACTCTCAAAATTCTTAATTTCTAAAGGTTTTACTAAAGTTATCATTGACCCGACCTATTCTACAAAAAGACGGAGGACATTCTACTTGTGCAAATTTACGTTGATGACATATTTTTGGCTCCCAAAAACAACCCAAATTTTCTAAACTGATTTGAAAAATTAAATGCAACATAGATTTGAGATTTCCTTAATGGGGGAAATGAAATTCTTTTTAGGACTTCAGATCCACCAATCCCCACGAGGTATTTTTATCAATCAGGCCAAGTACACTTTAGAGATTCTTAAAAAACATGGTATGGAAAAAGGACAAAGCATTGGTACACCAATGGCTACGAAACCTAAATTAGATTCATGACTTGATTGGAGAAACACGTAGACCAAACTGACCACCGTAGTAAAATCGGGTCACTCATGTATCTGACATCTAGTAGACCAGACATAGTGCAAGCAGTTTGTTATTGTGCAAGATATCAAGCAAGACCGACTGAAAAACACCTCAAAGAGGTTAAAAGGATCTTTTGATACTTAAGAGGTACCATTAACATGGGACTCTGGTATCCGAAGGATTCTGGCTTTGAACTAACAGCTTTTTCAGATGCCGATCATGCCGGTTGCGTTGATACTCGCAAAAGCACTTCTGGAGGAATACAATTCCTAGGTGATAAATTAGTCAGCTGGATGTCAAAGAAGCAAGACTGTACTGCAATGTCATCTGCAAAGGCTGAATACGTGGCGTTATCTGCAAGTTGTGCTCAAGTAATGTGGATGAGGACACAGCTTCAAGATTATGGCTTCAACTACAACAAAATACCATTGTATTGCGACTCTCAGTCAGCCATAGCAATCTCATGCAACCCCGTGCAGCACTCCCGTACCAAGCACATCCATACTCGGTATCATTTCATCAAGGAACAGGTTGAAAATGGTATAATTGAATTGTACTTTGTCAGAACTGAATACCAATTGGCTGATATGTTTACTAAAGCCCTATCCGAAGATAGGTTTCAGTATCTTGTCAGGCGAATTGGTATGAGATGTTTGACTCCAGTAGAACTGGAGGTTCTGACAAACGAATCTGCTTGATACTTCATCAAACATCACCATGTACATATTCTTGAAAAAAAGAAAAATACAAAAAATTCAAATTTCAAATAGAAAATACAAAATCATAAAATCATAAAATGTTTCAAAAAATATTCCTCTCGACATGTCTCTTGGAATCGATAACATTTACGTACCTAGAAATGTTGATTAATATCAACACGGGCGTGTAAATGAAGTTCGAACAGGAGTTTCAAATGTTTTCAAAACATGTCATTTCTAATTTTTCTTGATGACTTGTAATCACTCTCAGATTGCAACTCGGACCCGAACGACAAAGGAGAGTGTACGCATAAGTGCGCTTATCCTTAGCGTTAGAAGAGAAGTCTTCTAACATTTGGTTTTTCAAAAAGTTGAACACAATTTTTCAAGAATTTTTCAATGACGATTCAAAATCTTTCAAAATTGTGTGTTCAATACTCCATCCCTCATATTGTTTTACAAGACAATTATTCTACATTTGGTGTCATTTTTTAAATGAGTCAAAGTTTGAGGGGGAGTTTTTCTGAAAAACAATGTTTTAATGATTGTTGGATACATCATAACATGACAACTCTTATGTATTCAACACATTATAAAAGGTCTTAATAACATCTACGGAATAATAATGACTATTAAATAGATTGATTGTTATAAGATGATTAGGTGGTTGAGCATAATTTTTCAAGAATTCTTCAATGACAATTCATAATCTTTCAAAATTGTGTGCTCAACAATGCTAACTGATCGTATAGAAACCAATTATAATATGTATAATATATAAGTATAAAGAAAATTACTTAAAATCCTTGAGGACAAAGATTAGTAGCAATTTCTACACAAAAATATCACACGTAAGAAACCGGTAAGTGATTACCGGGTCGTTTTCCTAAAGATTTATGAAATTGAGACCTTGTTTGTTATTTGGACAATGAATTGAATTGGTTCGAAAATGATTTGTTTTCTAAAATCCTAATAGTGAGCAAATTAAGGGACAATTAAACCTAACTTTAATAACGGGAAATTAAACTTTAACTAAAAACGCAAATCGGGAATCCTAAACGGGACCTAAAAACCCTAAATTATCAAAATTATGTCCTAAAATGATCTTTTTGGTTTTTTATAAGATTTAATTGACTAAAAAAGCCCCTCCCCCGAAGCAGGTCCCAAAAAAAACTAGACCAAAAACGGAAAAGATTTAAGCTTAAAAACTCTAAAAAAAATCCCGATCTTTAAAAAAACAAGATTTGCAATTTAACCTACGAAAGCAAATCTAATTTCCTGGTGCTAATGATAAAAGAAAATTTTCAAAAAAAGAAATATATTTTTTTGACTTTTTTATAATTTTATATGAATATAAAAACGAAATTACCAAAATTAAATGTTTAAAAATACTAAACTATTGATAAAAAAACTGG
Source organism: Tanacetum coccineum (assembly GCA_026074375.1). NCBI lineage: Eukaryota > Viridiplantae > Streptophyta > Magnoliopsida > Asterales > Asteraceae > Tanacetum > Tanacetum coccineum. The sequence goes on from BQNB010003025.1 coordinate 101,354, forward strand.
AAACATTATGAAAAATAACTTGAACTGTGAGGAATCTAGGAAAAATAAGCTCGTGAACACAGCTTATCGAATAAGCTGTTAAATAAGCCAAAAATGGCTTATAAGCTAAAATGCCTAAAATGTGTATAAATATTAACTAAAGGAAAACTCTAACGGATGAGCTATTGTAGCACAATGGTTGAGTGTGTTGGGTTAAAACGCTTGGTTGATGGTGGTAGAGGTCCCAGGTTCGAGCCTTGCTCACCCGTTGTTTCCCACTATCCAAGTGTTTTTTGGTTTTTGACCATTTTTTTTACAACATTTTAGAACACTTAAAAATAGCACATTTTACAAAGACATTTTTTTGGGGTAATACGTATAAGCACAAGAACTAAGCCTAAATAAGACAAATAAGCTAAAATAATCTAAATGACTTAACTGTTTTAACTTTTAAGGTATACTAAGCAATTGCACAATAGGAATAAGCTAAAATCATGTAATAAGCTAAACTAAAATGAGCACAAAAAACAGAAAAATAAGCAACCAAAATAAGCTACAATAAGCTAAAATAGACAGTTTTAACTAAAAGGCTATAAAATTTAAAGGTTTTTAAGCTAGAATACAAATAACTCAATACGCTTAAACCTAAAGGAGATAAGCTAAATTGAACTTAAACTAAACTAATAAGCAAAATTAAACCTAAATAAGCTAGGAAAATAAGCAGATAACCACAAATAAGCCAACTAGCACTTAAGCTAAAAACTGCATATAAACAGCAAGGGGTTTATGGCTTAAAGAGTTATACCACTGAAAAGCTCTAACAATAAGCTACAATAATCATTAATCAAAAAGGAGTTTGAAACTCAAATAAGCCCTTAAAAAGCTTAATGAAAAAGCTGTTTGTTCATTTCTCAACACTTAGAAATTTTTTTTAGTCTTAACAAACCACTACTTTTGAGCTTAAAAATAAGCAAACAAACAGATCCTTATGGATCTCAGACCTTCAAACAGATTAAATTTGGATCTCAAAGAACAATAATCAATAATCAAAAAGCATTTTGAAATTCACAATAAGCAACAATAAGCATTTGAAAAAGCATTTTCTCAAATTTTCAACACTTAACACTTTTTTGACAGTTTATGCAAAAACTCAAACCAAACTTGCAGGTTTTAAAGCTTTGTTTCTAACATTTTTTAACACATTTATGAACACAAAAACACAATAAGCTAAAACACAATCAAATAAGCAACTAAATTAAGCTACAACTTAACAGATTCAAACAATGAACTCTTAAAACCTTAATTTTGAGATTTAACACTTAGAAACCTAAACAAACTGAATTTTAGGACTAATTTTACCTAATCAAAGTTGACTTAAAAGTACAAAGCAGGTTTTGACCCATTTTCATTCATTTTACCTACTGTCCCAAACACCCCTTTATAATCATTAAATCCAAATCCATTTTATCAAAATGAGATTTAATGATCACAAATTAAATACCAGATATTAAACAGCTTATAACAAACTTAATGAACCAATAATAAGTACAATCAAATAAAGCCAAATAATAGCTACGACGCTGGCTACTATTTTTGGTTTTTTAACTGTTTTATAGCAAAATTATGCAAACTAAGATTTAAACTATAACATTAAGCACAATAAGCATCTAACAACTATAAAAAACATTAATAAGATGGTTTAAACATAAATAAGCAAATAATAAGCAACTATAAGCTAGTTTTTTTTTTTTATATATGAAGGAATAAGCTAAGATATGCAAAATAAGTGAAAAAGAAAAATTTAGAGAGAAGTGTACCTCACACCTCAGCTAAGCAGAGGTGTCTGCTTTTATGAGCTTAAATCAACAAGCTCCAGCTTGTTTAGAACAAGCTGGTGGGGTCCAATAAGCCCTTCCCGAATTGGCTTATCATCCTTATCCAAAGCTTAGGTAGATTTTAGGGGGTGAATTTGTTTGAATAAAGCTCAGTTAAGCTTTTATGAGCTTAACTGAGTTAGTAACTAGCTTATGAGTAGATTTGAGCTTATGAAACAATAGATAAGAGATTTTGGAATTTTAAGAACATAATAAGCAAAAACAGATTTTATAAAGTAAACTAAGATTTCATTGATTTAATATATGAAAAGACAAAACTTAGAAAATAGAGATCACAAAGAGATAGAACAAAATTTTACATTTAATTTGAGAAATTACATAAGCTAAAAAAACTATATAAGCTATTACAAAAGCTGCTCTCTATCACAACTCCGAAGGATATCCTTTGTGAGTAATCAAGGCCCATTATTTATAGGCAGAGATGGGTTGCTTCTAAGTATCCTTAAAGACCCCCCCTTGATCTTAGATCTTTCCCTTCATTATCGTACAATCATTGGATCCTGAATTTCATAGCCTTAGATCAAATTGAGCACAACGGATTGCCGAAACTAGGGCAATCCAATAATTGGGAGCATTTGTGCGTCGTTTGGCCTTGATCTAGTGTAAAATTCCCATCAAAGGTGTGTTAGTTTTATGCCCTGTCATTCCTTGAAACAATTGACCAATTAAGCACTTGATGACGTTTTAGAGCTCTGCCAACATTAGCAAATTCATTCTGGATCAGGCTTTAGCCACGTCATTAATTGAGATTACCCTTTGTTTTTGACAGGTTAATTAAGAGCTGAGAACGACGATAACAATAAAAAACATTATTTCCTTCTTTTCCTTTTCTTTTCATTTTATATCAATATTTGACCTAGTGGTGTGCGTTGTTGACTTGGGCCGGTGTAAAGGAAATAGGTCCAATAGTTATATGGGCTTGAGAAATAGGGTTTTAGGTTTATATAAGAGATAATGACCGTTTTCTCTTGAATAAAAAGGAATAACGTGTTTAGGTTTTAGGGACTTATTTTTGTAATTATGGATCTAACATTAAGGGTCTTTGGGATTTTAGTTTTTTGGCATTATTTGAGGGTTTGACCATTGTTGACCAAGGGTTGACTTTTGATGACCTTTTGCTAGAAACTCCCTGTCCTATTTTCTATTCCTTCTTGTGCACTCTTTCCATTCTCGAGTCCGTGTTTGTCCGGATTTGATCATTTTTCTCTTATTTTTGAATTATCCTAACCACATAATCATAAACAAACAAATACACAAATACAAGCATATTTTTGCACATATAGGATCATTTAAGCGGATATTCTTGGTATAAAAAAGATATGTGATTTCTCACATATCAAAATTCCCCAAACTAAGTGATTGTCGTGTCCTCATGCAATGTTATATGCTCTAAACTAAATTCCTAAAAACCTCCCTAAAACTAATCCAATAAGACGTAGTAAAGTCTTTGGCGGGACGAGTTTAAGAAATCACAAGCTTAATCACCCCATTTTTCCCATTTTTTTTCAAAACTTTTTCAATTTTTTAAGAAAACTACCTAAATTATTCCGGACTTACGTATATTCATAACTGCTTAAGGGATCATAGAACAAGATGCATTTCGATCCGAGAATGCCCCAAAAAGGATAAATTCATCGTCCCGACTTTTCACTTGCTCCAAACCAAGCTTAAAACGAAATCACCGCTAAATATTCCAATTAAGAATGTCCTAACACTACTCATATATCAACTGTTAACATTAATCACCATCCCGACAATTATTATAAACATAGGTGAAGTGCTGTTTTGAAATTGCAACCAAGGATCAACGTTTTACAAAATATTCTCTGTTATTCACGTTCCACCCAAGAATAAAGTTTGAAAAGCGAGAATCATCCCATTAGCGACTTTCCGTCTCGGCACTCCAAACCTTGACGGCCAAGTGACCAGGCTTTTGACACCCCACAGAGACTAGTATCGGGACTCACGGACCTTAGGTTTCAAAAACTCTCAAGTTTCCCGTATATAAAAACTTAAAATAGAATAGTCAAAGTTCAAAAGCATATTTGAATTTAACAAAAAGAGATCTATTTATTAATTCAAACTTAAACATTAAACATTTATGCAATTGTAACCCTCGACCTTTTAGAAGGCTGCAACATCGGTTGTGAGCCGGCAAGATGCAGCAAACTTTTATCAGTCTCGGATTTTTATTCTTACTATGTGCTTTCTTTAGAAGACTACCACATCGGTTGTGAGCCGGCAAGAGACAGTAAATTTTTATCAGCCCACAGTTGATATTATTATTATTATATTTTTTATTTTTTTCATCATTTTTTATTTTTTATTTTTTTATTTTTTTAATTTTTTTTATATATATATATATAGAGAAGACTTTAAAAAAAAAAATTCAAGTATAGGTTTGAACTAAGACTAAAATTTTTGCTATATACTTCATAAAAATTGTTGATTTAAGTTTAATCTCCAAAAATATCACGTATATTAGTCCGGTTAAGAGCTTATGGGAGAAAAAACCACAAATTACATACATGAGCTCTTAAGATTTCCAAATAATCCTTGTTTAGCATCCCACTCATACTTAACTCTATCATTTTCCGTTCTTCGCAAATTTCCGCGAACACTTAGCCTAAAAGTTAAGGAACAATCTAGAGCTCAACACGCTCGATCGGGTCAAAATTTATTCTTATTCTACCCAGTAGGAAAGTCAAAATTATGACAAAACACTTATTTTATTTTTGAAAAAAATTTAAATTTTTTCATTTTTTTGAAAATTTTTGTAGGAAAACGGGGTACGTGAGAAAAACGGGCAAAGGTAGGTAAGATCATATTGAAGATATACTACCCCATACTAAAATTAAACATTATCCTCAATGTTTCCTAGCCTAAGACTTAAAAACCCCATACTAGAACTCAAAAAGTTGAATGCATAATCTATATCGTGGATAATAGTTATCACAAAAAATCTCAACCGTTTAACAATAATGCACGGATAGATAAAAGTTAAACGATAATAACCTTAGAAAATCGGATTTCCCCAAAACAAATGCAAGCAAGGTGGCCGAAGCTCGAGTGGACGAGGACAAAACACCGAACACAAGAGTCTTCAAAAAATTTTAGTTCAATCCTATGAAAAATCACAAGCACAAACAACAAGAATCGGAAGAGTACAAGCCTCCTCACATCACAATAGAAATAAGAAAGAAGATAGAAGGATAAGCATGGGGTTCCTCCCACGAAGCGCTTTGTTTTTGGTAACCGAGTCACATAGCTTGACTCGATCCCCGAATTCATTCGTCCTTGGGGATGAAACAAGTGTGAAGAGCAAAATTCCATGAAACATTTAACTACTACCGGCTCTTGAGAAGAAAAATGAAAAGCAAAGAAGCCGGGGGTCAAAATGGTGTCCTCATTCTAGGAGAGGAAAGTAAAGGAAAAGCTCAGGGAGTAAGTGTAGATACGGAGAAAAGTCTGCATGACAAATGTGAAGGAATGCGTCAACTTCAACATTAATCTCACCATCCCCCTGGGTCCAAAACATTCATCTTCCATTAAGCGCATAAACATTTTTTATCACGGCACATTCGAGGGTCCATGTCCGAAGGTTAAACGCTCATATCGGAATGGGATCATCGTTACGCCAAGTTATCCATATATCCTCTTCGCGAAGTCAAAATCACTTTCAATACCTGGTGGTATCGAATCATCTGGTCTGGAAAATATATCGATCTCTTCCCTAATTAGAGTCACTATCCTCGATGAGGGTAGTAGATGTGGGAAGAGACTCGATGATTGTATGAAACAATTTCGGCGACCTGGGAAAATGGAATATCCGGCATAGAACCGACATTCTACTGAATGAAAATTTTCCGGTGACCAGGAAGATGAATTTCCGCATAGCAACGACATTCGATTGATATAATCCTCGTGCTCTCTAACAATTCCTAGAGGAATCATGATAAGTTCACCGGTGAACTCATGGTGGAGAGGCACTTTTGGGAGAAAAAGTATCATGTGGTGGTTCATGATTGAAAAACACTTTGGGAGAAAGATTATGGGCAAACTCTCAAGATAGATTATGTCTGCTTCTGAGTCATAATAACCTTCCTCAATATACGTAGGAACTTTGATAGCTAGAAAAACATCGATCTCATCATTGTCGCCTCCTGGATCAAAACATTCAGCCTCATCAATTGGAGCATCGTACAAAATTCTTTTCCAATCATTCGTTTTACATTCCAAATCAAATAAATTAGCATTCTCTTCGAAAGGTTGTTCATCGATGAATCCCTCGAGAATAGAAGCAATACTTTTCATAGGAGTTGATGGATCATGGTGAAGTAGAATCTCAATGTCGTCTCCTGGAGTGAGACACTCATCTTTATTAGAATCAGAAAGAGGTGTGACTAGGAAAGTCAACTCATCAAGGTTGGAATCATAAGAATCCTTGCACTCGATGCCCTCTAACACCTCATCAAAAAGAGGGTTTATGTCTCTAGAGTTGAAATTGACATCAAATTCAAAAAGAGGGTTAGAGAAAGTCACTGAATCATCACGTGGAACGTTGATGGAAGAGAAATCATTACACGAAGGTAAAATGTTCTTACTATCACTCCTGGATGTACCCTCAGATTCTCTTAGGATTAGGACAATTTCCTCAGCACTAAAAGTACTAAGGTGCTCGTCCTCCATTATGAGAGAATCCTTGGGCTTAATAGACGGTAAGGTGGATGTGATTGCAAAACCAAAGAAACTTGAGGTAGTTTGTTTAAATGAAAAATGCTCTCCTTCTGAATAACTTTAAAATTCTTCCGGCCCGTTAGCCGCTCGCGTAAAATTCTGGGCTTGCGGACACTCATCGTTCTAGATATAGAAAGGGGTTTGTGACTAGGAAAGTCAACCTCATTAAGGTTGGAATCCAGAGAAGAAGTTGCCTGCTGCATCACTAGATGGGTCTCTAACACTTTCAAAAAGTGGGTTTATGTCACTTAGAGTTGAAATTGACATCAAATTCAAAAAGAGGGTTATGAGAACGTCACGGATATCACGTGGACGTTGATGGAGAGAAAAAACATCTCACGATGGGTAAAAACGTGCTTACTAGATCACCCTGGATGTGATCCTCAGATTTCTTGGATTGGGACAAATGTCGTCTCAGCACTAAAGTAATAAGGTGCTAGCTTCCTCAATTTGAGAGAATCCTTGGGTTCAATAGACGGTAAAGTGGATGTGATTGCAAAAACTAAAGAAACTTGAGGTGTTTTGTTTGAATGAAAATATGCTCAGTCCTGGCAAATATCAGCTTAAAATTCTTTCCAAAAGTGTGATACGAGATTTGGCGTTTAGCTGTGACTTGCGAGATTCTTTACTTCCTGCTTTTTTTATCGTTGTCTGATCTTTCTAATGGAGGTCAAGCGAAAACTAGAGGCGGCGTTCGTCGGTGAATTCTTAAAGAAACAATCCTATAGCAATGTGTCCTTAACCATTTTAATTGACTCGTTTCATGTCTTTTGAGGAAGTTTTGTACGCGCGCCGCCTTAGCCATTGGACATGAAGAAAATTATTTGTATCAATTATTCGTCCCTTAAAATAAGCTCTCCTTCATACACATCAATTAAAGCTCGACTGGTCCTCAAAAAGGATCTTCCTAAAATAAGAGGTACTCGAGGGTCGGCTTCAAAATCAAAACAACGTAAAGAATCTGTTAAGGTAAAATGAAAACTCCCGAAACTTTGACCAAAGTGTAGTGCTTCAGCGATGCTTTAGGATGAGTAAGGAGTCGATTCCTGCTTAGCCTCTAAAGTCATTCGAGTTGGTGTAAGTTCGGGTAAAGAAAGCTTTTTCCAAATAGAAAGGGGCATAAGATTTATGCTCACGCCAAGATTGGCCAAGGCGTGACATACATCCATTCCCGGAAAATTGCATGGAATAAGAAACTTTCCGGGATCTCCAAGCTTTTTGGGAAGCTTTTTGAGGAGCATCACCGAGCAATTCTTGTTCAACGGTATCTTAGCTAATTCAAGCCGAGACTTTTCCGTATTGACATGAGCAAACTCTTAATCGTAGGAGCAAAATCTTGATGAAAAACAATAGGCATCCGCTGGGAAACTTATGTCGAAGCGCATATCTTGAATGATTTAGAATATCTTCTCCATTTGAAGTTCGAAGCTTAGTCAAGGATTTTTCGATCTATTAGTCTGTGAAGGATATAGAATATTTGGCCTTAGGTAAAGTGCCTTAGGAACTCGGGTGTTCGGAATTGGAATGGGGTTTAACCGGAGGTGGATGTTGAGCCTGGTACTTCCTTGGAAATTAGATTGACTCGTATCCGTTGTCTTCTCCGGTTTCTCGTTCCATACCTTTTTAGGAGAAGGATTAGTAGGAATCGATGGGTCCTGTAAGCAACACCCTTCGAGTAGTGATCGCTTCATCTTCACCCTTCGGGTTTGGAATGGAATTACTCGGAAGCGTACCCGAAGTGAGGCATGGTTTTGAAAATCCACTATCATGTTTTGCAAATTATTTAGGACAAGGTAGTTTGTTGTTCGATTCATCATGACGGCTGTTGTTGAAGATTTTATGTGTTTTGTAATTTCATTCTTAAGATCTCTTTAAGAGTTGATTTGATTTTGATGTTTCCAACATTTGATCGTTATTCTCTTGTAACTCGAAAAATTCATTTGAAATTCTTGTTGAACTTGATTATTAGGCACTTGAAAAGGTTGGTTTTGAAATCTTTGATTTTGAAAATTCGGAGCATGATTATTTTGAGCTTGAAAACCTTGATTACCATGAAAATTATTTCCTCAATTAAAATTATTCCCTTGAACTTGATTTTGATTAAACCTTTTTACATTGTTGCACCGGAGCAAAAACCGAGGTGGTGGTTGCCATTTGATTACTAATACGGTTCGGGTTAGGGTTAACTTGATTGTAATAGTGACCCGTTAGTTCGCACAAACACTAGCTTGATTGTTCTCGGTGTGGACAAATTTATCCAAGAGATGGCACCACCACAGTAACGCAAGGTTTCCTCAACCGCTTGAGTTCTACGCGAGCGGCGAGTGCAAACGTCTTCTTAGAAGAACATCTCACGCTAAGGTCGTAAATGTTGATCCGCAAGCTTGTCAATTCTCTATAGCTCGTTTACTAACATTTTTCCTAGAAGTAGCGAATTCATCCTAGAAGCATTTGGTTGTTTCAAGTGAATAACGCAACTTTGATTTATACTCATAATATTCAAAGCCTCTTCTAGTAGACTTACTCGCGAAAGAGTTACGTCGCGGCATTTGAGAGAGTCTTGATCGTTGTTGTCGCTATAAATCGTTATAGAAAGTATTTATCTTGGCTGTTAACTCCGTAAACTCCATGGTGAGGAACACGGCTCTAGAGCTGATTTCTTAAATCGTTCCCACGCTTCACTATAAGACTCATCGAATTTTTGGGTAAATTGAGAGATTTTATTCTTTAAGTGAGTCGTTTTCGAAGGAGGGAAAAATTGATTCACGAATTTGGTAACGCGTTCACATCAAGTCAAGATGAATTAGGAGGTTCTTTCTGGTTCCAGAAGTTTTAGCGTGGCCATCGATCGAGTGATGGAAAATCAGTAGCTGTTAATCAGCATGTTTGGGACATTCATAACTTGTAGAGTCGAGTTGAATCCTTGTTTGAAACTAATGATATAGATGAGGATTTTCGTTCTCTAATAACGTGAATTCGGGGTTCGCTTGAACAGTTGTAAACAAATCGTTTTCCTACTCGAAAATGATCCGCATTAATTTCTATTAAAACGATAGCTTCTCCGTACCCTTCCGTGGGTTCTCGAGGAGTATCTCTTCCATTGTACGTGTTCCGCCATTAGTGCACGATAGACGGCTCGCTCGGGTTCGACTAGGTTTGGTAGCACGGTCGCTGTATTTCGACGTCTCGAATGGTTAGTTTGAATTTATTTAGAGAAATCGCTGGAATGTTTAGTGTGATGCACTAATCAAAAAATGTAAATGAATAAAAATAAATGAGAATATGTAGGAATATTTTTTGTTAGAATAATTAACAAAACTTAGGGTAACTCTCTTAAGGTAAATAAATATTTACAAAAGAGGTGCGCCAATCTTTTTCGTAAGTGACACAAACGGTAAATAAAACTATTTCTTAGGTTCGACATATATTGAAGGATATACCTTAGCTGTGAAGGTATTATTTGTTGTAGTTCTTTTACAACTTGTAATTTTTTATTTCTTATATTAGAATGGAATTACCAAAAAAATTGAAAAATTCGGAAGAGCAATATTTTTGTATTTTTCTTATTTAATAAGTCTATTCTACTTATATTAAGACCAAAGAGGAAAAGGTGAAAAATATTTTTTTACGTTTTTATATTTGTTAAATTTTTTTTTGAATTTTGATTTTTCTTGAAGGTACTTTTCGAAGACGAAGGTTTCCAAATCACGATCGACAAAATGCAAACGAGGGAATCTTAGATATTGTAAGTCCGGCAGCGGCGCAAAAAAGTGATCGTTTATGTAGAACCAATTAATAATACGTAAAATATATAAGTATAAGAAAAGAAAATTACTTAAATCCTTCAAGGACAAGATTAGTAGCGTTTCTACACAAAAATATCAACACGTAGTGAAACCTGGTAAGTGGTATTACCTGTAGGTCGTTTTTTTGTCCAAAGATTTATGAAATTGAGACCTTGTTTGTTATTTGGACAAGACTTGGAATTGGTTCGGAAATGATTTGTTTGCTAAATTCTAATGTGAGGCAAATTAAGGGACAATTAACCTAACTGTTTAATAAGGGAAATAAAACTTTAACTAAAACGCACATCGGGAATCCTATAAACTGGGACCTAAAAACCTTTAAAATTATCACATAATTATGTCTAAAAGTGTTCATTTTGGTTTTTTTAGTAAGATTTAACTTGACTAACACTAAAAAACTAGGGCAAAGAAAACTAGACCAAAAACGGAAAAGATTTAAGCTTAAAAACTCTAAAAACATGAACGGGATTCAATCTCGTTCTTTAAAAAACAAGATTTTCCAATTTAAGTCCTACAAAAGCAAATCTAATTTTTCTAGGTTCTAAATGTTAAAAGAAAATTTTCTAAAAGAGAATTATATTTTTTTTAACCTTTTTATAATTTTTTATGAATTAAAAACGAATTTAACAAAATTAAATGTTTAAAAATACTAAACTATTTATAAAAAAACTAGAAAAATTATGAAAAATAACTTGAACTGTGAGGAATCTAGGAAAAATAAGCTCGTGAAAACAGCTTATCGAATAAGCTGTTAAATAAGCCAAAAATGGCTTATAAGCTAAAATGCCTAAAATGTGTATAAATATTAACTAAAGGAAAACTCTAACGGATGAGCTATTGTAGCACAATGGTTGAGTGTGTTGGGTTAAAACGCTTGGTTGATGGTGGTAGAGGTCCCAGGTTCGAGCCTTGCTCACCTGGGGTTTCCCACTATCCCAAGTGTTTTTGTTTTTAACATTTTTTTACAACTTTTTAGAACACTTAAAAATAAGCACTTTTTACAAAGATATTTTTTTTATAATACGTATAAGCACTAGAATAAGCTAAATAAGACAAAATAAGCTAAATAATCTAAATGACTTAACTGTTTAACTTTTAAGGTAAATAAGCAAATTGCAAAAGAGGAATAAGCTAAATCATGTAATAAGCTAAACTAAATGAGCACAAAGAACAAAAATAAGCAACCAAAATAAGCTACAATAAGCTAAAATAGACAGTTTTAACTAAAAGGCTATAAAATTTAAAGGTTTTTAAGCTAGAATACAAATAAGCTCAAATAAGCTTAAACCTAAAGGAGATAAGCTAAATTGAACTTAAACTAAACTAATAAGCAAAATTAAACCTAAATAAGCTAGGAAAATAAGCAGATAAGCATAAATAAGCCAACTAGCACTTAAGCTAAAAACTGCATAAAACAGCAAGGGGTGCAATTTTGAGCTTAAAAATAAGCTCAAAGATGGAACCTTATGGCTTAAAGAGTTTTACCACTAAAAAGTTCTAACAATAAGATACAATAATCATTAATCAAAAAGGAGTTTGAAACTCAAATAAACCCTTAAAGAGCTTAGTGAAAAGGCTGTTTGAAACAAACAGATCTTTATGGATCTCAAACCTGCAAACAGATTAAGTTTAGACCTCAAAGAACAATAATCAATAATCAAAAAACATTTTGAAATTCACAATAAGCATTTGAAAAAGCATTTTCTCAAATTTTCAACACTTAGCACTTTTTTGACAGTTTATGCAAAAACTCAAACCAAACTTGCAGGATTTAAAGCTTTGTTTCTAACCTCTTTTAACACATTTAAGAACACAAAAACAACACAAAAACTTAATAAACTAAAGCACAATCAAATAGCAACTAAATTAAGCTACAACTTCACAGATTCAAACAATGAACTCTTAAAACCTTAATTTTGAGATTTAACACTTAAAAACCTAAACAAACTAAATTTTAGGACTAATTTTACCTACTCAAAGTTGACTTAAAAGCACAAATAGGTTTTGACCCATTTTCACCCATTTTACCTACTGTCCCAAACACCCCTTTATAATCATTAAATCGAAATCCATCTTATCAAAATGAGATTTAATGATCACAAATGAAATACCAGATATTAAACAGCTTATAACAAACTTAATGAACCAATATAAGCAATCAAATAAGCCAGAATAAAATGCTAGGACACTATGCTACTATTTTTTGGTTTTTTTAACTGTTTTATAGCAAAATTATGCAAACTAAGATTTAAACTATAACATTAAGCACAATAAGCATCTAACAACT
>BQNB010003026.1:0-68126 GCA_026074375.1 Tanacetum coccineum
GTAATCGAAGAATTTGACTTACCCGTATCTGTATTTACCTGACCCATGTAACAATTTGTACAATTAGGTTAAAACAATTAGGCGTTTTTAGTAGGTGGATGGATTTCAAAATAGAAAAGTGGGTATTGTGTGTTTTGTTATGGAGATGAATGATCTGTGGTTTAATTAGGTTTGAGGGAATTAGGGTTTGGTTGGGTGATTGTAATTTGAAGTTATAAAGAAACAGAGATAAAAATTAAAACTGATGTATAAGAAAGAGAATAAACAAGATTTTTACTCCTAAATGAGTGGATCGGTTTTTGAAATATTAAATATAGATTTCCTATATTACCCTTTTAGTTTTATAAGAAATGGTTTCATCTTTTAAATAATTACATAAATGGCACAGATCAAATCATAACCATTGATGAACATTTAAAAAACGGTTTATAAATGGTTTTCGTAGGGTCTTATAAAAAAGTGTGTATCATTTGAATATTTCATAATAAATATATATATAAATAATATATATATATATAATAAACTAAAAATCCCCGAATATCAAATAATAGTAAGTAAGTATTCCGTAAGGTTTTTACGAAAATTACTTTTAACCAAAGTAAAATTCAAAACCTCCCGGGTCGTATCCTGACGAAGCGTGAATTAAGAATCGTGGTTAAGTTTGTGATCACGTGTTTGAATGATCAAAGATTTGGTTTTGATTCTATTTCTACTAATGCAAAAAAACAAATAAAGGCAAGCAATAATTAAATGCAATTAAAGATTAAAGCACGAAAACGATAACGGGAATCTAAAAACGCGACTTAAAAACCTAAATTATCAAATTTTAACCCTAAAAATGCAAATTTAATTTCTAAAGGTCCTAAATGATTAAAAATAATTTTAGAAAAAAGAATTATATTTTTTGACTTTTATTTTATTTATTATGAATTAAAAACAGATTTAATCTAAAAATATTATAAAAACTATAAAACTAGTTTAGAAAAATATGAAAAAATCACCAAAAGTACTTTGAACAATTCTAATCCTAAGAAAAATTAAGTGGGTAAAACAGCTTATTTGAATAAGCTGGAAATAAGCCCAAAAGGGCTGAAAGGCTAAAAGGGAAAACACCCCTTAAATATCAAATGGCCCCAATGTCTAACAGAAAAGACCCAAGGGCGCAGATGGTAAAGGTGTGTGTGTTAAAGTGTTGGTGAGTTAAGGTTGAGGTCTCGGGTTCGAAACTGAGACTTCCCTATACTCCCAACATTTTTATTTTGCAAAAGTTTTTTTTATGAAAAAGCTAAATAAGACTTAAATAAGCAACTTTTGTGAAGACACTTTTTATAAAAACATAAAATAAGCTAGAAATAAGCTATGTAAAGTGACAGATTCACTTAAAAGGCTTTTAAGCTTTTAACTTAACTAAATTTACACATAAGCCTTAATAAGCTCAAACTTATTCCAAATAAGCTACAAGGACCTTAATCCAAACTTAATAAGCAAATCTAAACCCAGAATAAGCAATTCCAATAAGCCATAAGCTCATAAATCCAAATTAGCTTTTTGCTAAAACTGATATCAAAACAGCCTAAGAAGGCACTTTTAAGCTACTTTTTAAGCTAGAAAACCAATAAGCTAATGTCTAAACCTAAAAACAGATTAACTCACTACTACAAGCTATAATAATAAGCAAAAATTAAGCATTAAGGATTACTAATGAGCTAGATAATGACTTATGAAAATGATAAACTTCAAACTTGTTTTCGGCTTTTTGAAATGAAAAGACAGATTTGCAACTTATTTTAAAAGCTCAAAAAGCAAATTTTAAAGCTAAAACCTAAAAACAGATGAAGATCATGACTCAATTAACAAATTTAAACTAAACTTAAGCTCAATCAAACAGTAAATAAGCTCAAAACCTAGCATAAAACAGACTGCATGTTTATATTGTATTTAATCCTTTTTTAGCTAAATGACTATTTACAGCCTAAGTTTAAGCTAGCAAAAGAAAGCTAAAATCCAAAATAAGCTCAAACAGTTTGAGATTATACTACAATGAGCTTGTGCACTAAATTTCAGACCCTAAATCTAACTTTAACTACTCTAGATTTGTAATTGAAAAATGACTTTTAACCTTTAAAACTTAAAATAAACACTTTGACAGATTTACACTTAAAACTCACAAAACAATGGCACACTTAACCAAAATTATTCTAATACATTTAGAAACAAAATGAAGCATAAACAAGTCCTCAAAACAACTTTTAAGCAAATATTGAATACAAGCTGTTTGAATAAGTTTTAAAACCACAGATTTAAAGAATTTGTAGCTAAAACCTTAAAATTGATTTTGATACTTTAAAAACCATTTAAAATAGATTATAAAACCAAGTTTAAGCTTAATAAAGTTGACTTGATGACCAATGGGTGGTCATAAAAGAGCTTAAAGCTATGTTTGAAAAACAAGCTGGAGTGGAGAGGTTTGACCTAATCTAAACTTTCTATGCTTGCAAACAAGAGGAGGGTAAACCAGTTGCTGCGTATGTCATCCAGATGAAAGGATATGTAGATCAATTGGAACGTCTTGGCTATATGCTACCACAAGATCTTGTAGTTGGTCTTTGTCACACCCCGCCAAGGCAGAAACGCGGGGCGTAACGAGAATGGGTATCATCACAACACAATGGTGTCTATATAGAGAACTACAATGCATAAAAGAAACCAAGGTATAGACACGAGGTGTCATGAAAATACCCAAACAAACATGAAAGATAACTAGCGTCTTGTATTGAAGCAAAAAGGGTTCACGTCAATACTAAGACATGCAAAACATCCAAAATAAACATAAGCAATACAAATCAACAACATTCAATATTCAATCAAACGGAAACTAAACTAGGAGATTTAAACTCCGCATGCAGCCTATGGTCTCTCTAGCCACTTCTCTTATTCTTAAGATCCTCGTGATGCTCACCTGAAAATGATGCTTAAAAACGTCAACACAAAGGTTGGTGAGAGTCATAGGTTTAAGACACGAAAATTGAAGCTTATAAACAATTATTGTGATTAATGAAAACATGGCAAGACAATTACTGTACTATCATACAAGCTAACATGCAAATGTAACCATAACGAACATGGGAACGGAACGTGTCCCTCGATCCAACAAGTATCAACACTTGGGTAGGAACATTACCCCCGGTCCATTAAAACCATCACTTCACATGGGTAGGAACGTTACCCCCGATCCAATATCACAACAAATGGATAGGAACGTTACCCCCGATCCCAATACACATAATCATTTAGCACGTAACATACAATAGCCAAGTAAGGTCCATAAACTTTCAAAAAAAGACACATAATTATAGTAATTAAAATATTTCAAAACCATTTGCATCATTTCCATCCCAATTTAAAAGCAATGTAAAAAGAGGGACTATGAAACTCACCTGAATACTTAAAACGCAGCTTCCAATTCTTATCACGCACTATACAAATAAATAAACACGGTTACACGCGATCAAGCTAAAAGCTCTAGTCCGTGTAACATACATATGATGGATGTCTAAGGGTTTGATTAACCATCATGGGTCACCCCGACACCATGCCTAACCTTAACCACCTCATTAACACCTCACACTAGTTACTTACAATTTATTCAGAATTGCAAAATTTTAGTGTATCTTTACGCACTTCAAACCTTACTTGATGACCTCCATAATTCATACTAAAAATCAACTAAGTTCATTTATAAGTTTATTAACTACATTGTGATTCCCAAGTATTAATTATATGTGCAACTACCCCAAATAAAATTCAACTTCAAAACTGATCCAATTTAGATCTAATTGCACACTAAAATGTTTGACCTTGATAATTATACTTAGACAACTAATCAGAGGCTAAAAATTGGTGTGAGGTTAATAGACATATAGAACTTAACTACTGTAGAAGGGCTAAACTTAAATAAATTTTTAATTATAGGTTTTACCCTCTAAAACATGACCTAATTCTGACCCGTATTTACTGCTTTGACCACTTTTCTTGCAAAAATTATTTGGATGACTTCCCGACTTTAAAAACCTTTGAGACTGGATTTTCTGGAAAGTAGACTCTATATAGTTAATTTTAGGCTTAAGAAAATCAATAAAAGTTATCCGTATGACCGAGTTATGACTCCCGCAAGGTGACCTAAAATTCTGATCAGATTCTAGTTACTAATTTAACTTGATAAACCCTAATCATTCACATCTAAACCCTACTTAAACCCTAAAAACAATTTTTAATGTTTAAAACCCATTAATTACATCATTAATTACAGATTTTTAAAACCCTAATGATCCATCAATGATTATGTTACATGAATACATAAATCTAACTAGGATGAATACACTTACCTTGAATGCTAGCACCTAAACAACAAGTTCTTGCGGTTTCTTGGATCAATAGTGAAAATCGGCTTTCTTGGGGTTTTAGGGCTGCATATGAATGACCAAAAGAGGGGAAGGGGAAAGGAATGACTAGGTTTAATGGTATTTAACCTAAAGCATCCTTATCCTTTCTTAAATACAATTTGACAAAACAAATAAAACTTCCTAAGCCCATGAAAACCTAAAACCGATCGGCCCCCCTTATGTAAACATATTTTATATAATTTTTTTATTAATAATTAACTAATTACCTTCATTACCTTAAATTTAAAAAAAAACCTAAGCTAATTTTGGTAAACCTCTTTACACAAACGCCACCTACTAAACTTTCTAAAAATAACTTTTCATTTCACATTTCACTTCCTATTTATGGAAAGTCTACTGCAAACTTCCATATTTCACTCACATGCTTCCTTTCCAATAACTTACACTTCTTATAAACGCTTAACTCTTAAAAACCAAGAATTGACGTAGAATGCATGCAACACGTCTTTCATTTCCATTATCACCGTACGTGAACAAATGGAATACTTAATACCAAACTCATATGCACATAAAATAGGATAATCATTTACCTCTAAAATGATATCATGCACATATGTAAACCACTTCAACATACATATAGAACACATAGCACGCAAGAAACATACAAAATGGACACTTAGCCATTTCTAAAGGTATAAACTAACCTGCTCAAATCACGGTTGTCACAGTATCCCCTCCTTATGGAAATCTCGTCCCGAGATTTAACTAGTTGGTTCAACCGCACGATCAACAAATAACTGAGGATACTTAGACTTCGTATAGTCTTCGCGTTCCCAAGTGAACTCGGGACCACGCTTTGAATTCCAACGAACTTTCACAAGTGGTATTCTACTACGTTTTAACTTCTTAATTTCTCGATCCATAATCTCTATAGGTTCCTCGACAAAACGAAGTGTATTGTCGACCTTAATCTCATCTAATGGCACATGCAAATTAGCATCCGCCAGACACTTCTTTAGATTTGACACATGAAAAGTGTCATGCACGCTATTCAACTCCTCAGGTAACCTCAACCTATACGCTACAAGGCCAATCCTTTCAAGGATCTCAAACGGTCCTACATATCTCAGTGCTAACTTACCCTTCTTTCCAAAACGAACTACGCCCTTCCAAGGCGACACCCTTAATAATACTCGATCACCCACCTCAAATTCTAACAGTTTACGTCTCTTATCCGCATAGCTATTTTGACGATCTCTCGCCGCTTTGAGCTTTTCCTTTATCAATACCACCTTATTTGTCGTCTCTAATACTAACTCATGTCCAATCAAACTACTCCATCCAATCTCTGACCATAGAACATGCGATCTACGTTTCCTACCATACAAAGCTTCAAATGGAGCACACCGAATGCTCAATTTATAACTACCACCAAAATCGATGACACATGCCCTCATTTTATCCTCCAAAGTCTGAATCATACATTCACTTTGTCCATCCACTTGAGGATGCTAAGCAGTACTCAAATCCAATCGCGTCTCTAACACTTTCTGCAGCATCTGCCAAAACCACGAGGTAAATCATCTATCTCAATCTAAGTTGATCATCACCAGAATTCCATTCCTTGCTATTATCTCATCAATACAAATCCTTGCCAACTTCACATCTTGAAATCTTCTTGTATAGCTAGAAAATGAGCTAACTTGGTCAGTCTATCGACCATCACCCAAATCACATCATAGTCGCTACTTTGACCTTGGGAATTTAGTGATAAAATCCATGGTGATTTTATCTCATTTTCACTCAAGTATCTCAGGCTGTTGCAGCAAGCCAAAAGTCTTTGACATTGCAGCCTTCACCTTTTAAACAAATCTGACAATTGCTAACATGGGTAGTTATATCATTTTCTACATGTGGCTACCAATACATGTCTCCAAGGTTATAGTACGTCTTATCAGCTCCCGGATGTACCAAGTACCTTGATGCATGGGCCTCATCCATTACACTTCCTACCAATAGAACCTAAACTCGATCCATAAAGTACAAACTCTCGTCTCCTTTTCTTTCCATCTGTAGATCTAAACCGCGTAGCCTTTCTGCGAGTACGTTCTCTTGCTTGAACGCCTCACTTTGGGCTGCCAGTATCATTCCTCTTACTCGTCTTGATTTTACTCTCTCTTTTCCACTCAACGCATCACCCACTACATTCGATTTATCGGAGTATCGCGCAAATCATTCTTCAAAGTCTGAAAAGCCTCTTCTTGTTCTACGCTCCACTCATACTTCTGATTCCTCTCAGTTAGGGAAGTAAGGGGGTTCAACAATATTAAAAAAATCACGATGAACGTCGGTAGTAACCTGTCAATCCTAAGAATAATCATCCAATTCCTTACTGCTTCACTCTTACTTGGGTCCACGTGAATACGTTATGGTTGACCACGTGACCAAGAAAAGAAAATGCACTTCTTCCAACCAAAACTCACACTTAGAAAACTTAGCATACATCTTCTCCTTCCTTAGTGACTCTAACACTAACTTTACATGAACTTCATGTTCCTCCTTCGACTTTGAGTAGGCCAAAATATCATCAATGAATACGATGACAAACCTACCTAAGTACGGTTAGCAACCCTGTTTATTAAGTCCATGAAAACCGTTGGTGCATTGGTTAACCTAAAAGGCATAACCGTAGACTCAAAATGTCCGTATCTCGTTCGAAATGCGGTCTTTGGAATGGCATCCTCATGCACTCGTAGCTGATGATAACCTGACCGAAAATCTATTTTTAAGAAAGGACACGCTCCTCATAACTGATCAAACAAGTCATCAATCCTAGGGAGTGGATAACGGTTTTTAACATTTAATTTGTTCAACTCCCTACGATCAATACACATGCGAAAAGAACCATCCTTCTTCTTCATGAATAACACCGGTGCTCCCCATAGCAAATGAATAGGTCATGTGAAACCTTTGTCTTCTAACTCTTGATGTTGTTCAGACAATTCTTGTATTTCCGAGGGTGCTAGACGATATGGAAACTTCGCGGCTTGCGTCGCTCCATGAACTAAATCTATGCGGAACTCAACTTGTCGTCCTGGTGGTCATCGACAAATCTTACGGAAACACATCAGTAATATCGCGTGCCACGGGTATATCCCTTATCCTAGGTTCATCTACCTTAGCTTTCATTAGGGCTTTGGCGGCTCCCAAAGTACGTTCCTTATGAACTCGAAATATCTCATCACCTTCCAACGGTATTCTAACCACCTTCTCATAACATACTATCACAAACTTCCTCTTGGACAACCAGTCAATTCCCACAGTCACATCAAAGCTTCCACAACTCAACGGTATCAACAAACTCTAAGGGTTACAAACAATCGAATAGGATAACAAACGAATATCGAGTCAAAGGCTAGAATGCATATAGGAGATTCCACATATGCAAATAGACGTGGATCAAATGACATAAGAATCCTTTGAAAGAAAGGATACGTATATGCACCGAGTGAAAGCGCAACCGAAAGAAAATCAACAGGCGTACCATGACAAATGAACACAAAAAAATATCAATACGAAAGACGGAAATTCTTATACCAATTATCGACTTTACTCGAAAGGTCAAAATAAATAATGTTTTTATAAAAATCAATTTAAATTAAGAAAGTCACTTTAAGTATAAAAATCATTTTAAATAATAATGAAATTGTCTTAAATGTAATCTTTGAAAAAATTTCATTCTGGTTGTCATAAAAAATCTAGAGATGGTTATCTAATGGTGTATCGTACCTTACCACTATAAATCACTTTAAACTTGCTTTTTATAATAAAATAAAATCTATTTACAAAGATCATGTTATACATAGTTTTCTCCAAACACCAACACAATACTTCCAAAGGGTTTTTATAATTAGATATCAATTATAAAATAGGTTACTCAAACAAAGGACACCATAATACCAAAAGGGATCGTAAAACACCGTACAGACTCTAACACAATTCTATTGTTTGAAAACGGAAGAAAATGCCAGAAACCATATACTCAAAATAAAATCAAACGAACTCGTACAAGAAAACTCATGCAAGACGTTACGTACCCAAAAGAAAACGTAAGGTCTTATCCAAATAACGATCAACAGAGCAAACCTAAAAGCATCGATACTAACACGTCGCCAACGGGTTACGAAAACCAAGGGATATACAACCAAGGGAGTAATGATCCACACTAATATGTTAGGAACAATTAGTGCTTAAAAGAAACGTTTGATACTCATACGAGTAATCAATGCAACGAAAGAACTAACAAAACGCGCCTATATCCGAAAGAGCAAATTCTGAACAACCAATATACATCGAGACGTCGAATAGGAAAAATCGGGTATCCTTACTAACCAAGTACGATGAAGGGATGCTAAGCTTAGACTTAGGAAATCCGAACAAACAACCGAGCAAACAAGCAACCTCTATAATAGCAATACCAGGTATCCGCAAATACTAGATGGAAGGGAAACTTACTATCTATACAACTCAACTTAACATATCCTCCAATTAGGGTAAGAGAATAATTCTCTACCCATACCACCATCTTTATCATGAATACACATATAAAAAACATATTACACTACCACCTTACAACCAAACACAAATAAATGCAATCATGGTCACAAGTCTACGTGTGTGATGCCTTTATAATTATGTTGGCCACCATAATTATAAGTGCCTCCTTTCACACGTGTACTTACTTCCAAGATTACCCATTTCAATCATAATTCACATATAAGCACATATTCCACATTGCACATCTTAAACCACTCCAACTTAACACATAATGGATGCCCCATCCAATAACTACTTACTTATATCAAAATAAAATCGAAACGACATAAAGGAACGTAAGTCTCGCAACGACTCCCAAAATACGAAATATCCGAAAGAAATAATCAATAACAACATGACGAGGTAAAGGACGGGATAAACTTATGTTGGGCCTCGCTTGGGTTTGACTTTGCCTCCGCAAGAATCACCCGACTCCGCGGTTCCAGCCTTACTACGCGCATCCGAAAAACGATCAACTCGGTTCCACAAGGGGCTCCTCTTATGGATCCTATAGCGCTTAAGTCCAATTAGGAAAATGGTTCCCCAACAAAACTTCTTACGGATGGGGAAAAACATAGCTAAAATACTTAAGAAAGTAATATATATCATATCAGTTAATGGTAGACAAAATAACTAAATGAAAACTTAACAAAATAGGAAAATATAAGCTATGCAATATAGCGGAGAAGCATAGCAGTTATAGCATTAAACACTTAAGCCCTAAATGCGTCTACATGAAGGACTCCTAGGTTATAGTCTAGGCTCAACCACCTACTTCTCTATAACCAAAAGCTCTGATATCAATTTGTC
This sequence comes from Tanacetum coccineum, assembly GCA_026074375.1. NCBI lineage: Eukaryota > Viridiplantae > Streptophyta > Magnoliopsida > Asterales > Asteraceae > Tanacetum > Tanacetum coccineum. The sequence goes on from BQNB010003026.1 coordinate 9,810, forward strand.
ACACCTCGCCTAGGAGGAAACACGAGGCGTAACATCATGAATGGTGTCAACAATAGAGAGAACTAAATGAAATAGATAAACAAATGAGACACAATGTGTCATGACAATATCTAACACAAGATAAAGGAATCTTGCATTAAGATAACAAAGTCATACCACAAGGAAACATAATCCAAAGTCTAAACATCCAATGATCAATCAAAGAGCAAACAATTCAAAAGACATAAATAATATCTCTAGGACAATAACTCTGCATGCAAGCCTACGGTCTCACTAGCCACTCTTCTTAACATCAACATCCTTAACATGATTACCTGAAAATGATGCTTAAAACGTCAACATAAAGTTGGTGAGATTCATAGGTTTAAGACACAAAAATCAAATCCAACCATAAATTACTGTGATAATAAAGAAAACATTGCATGACAATAAATGAACTATCATACAGGCTAACATGCAAATCCAATCAATCACACAAATAACCGGCAAATGACTACAAGACGTCTCATATCGTACCAAGGTCCCTATGGTTACCCCCTTAGCCCAGGCCATGGATACTCTCAAAGTAACCCTCCGGCCCGCTAGGCCACAGTACCATCTACTAAACAGGCCATGGATACCCGCAGGTAATCCCCCTGACTTAGTTCATAATTCTCAATATCACATCACAAACATGTAGCACATAACATACAATAGTCACGTATAGTCCATGCATCTTTGACAACACATTATCACAGTAATCAAAACATTTCCAAACACTTTGCATCATTTCCACCCCAATAAATCATAAGAAAAGAGGGGCTATGAAACTCACCTGGATATTCAAACGCAGCCTCCAAATCTTAACACGCAACTATACAAATAAATAAACACGGTTACACGCAACCAAGCTAAAAGCTCTAGTCCATGTAACACACATATGATGGATGTATAAGGGTTTAGTTAACCATCATGGGTCACCCCGACACCATGCCCTAACTTAACCATCTTATTAACACTTTCCACTAGCTACTTACAATTAACTCAGAATTGTAGAATTTTAGTGTCTCTTTACGTACCCAAAACCCTTACTTAATGACCTTCATAAATTATACCAAAAATCACCCATGTTCATTTATGAGTATATTAACTACCTTGTGATTCCCAAGCATTACTTACATGTATAACTACCTCAAATAAAATCAAACTTCAAACCTGTTCTAATTCAAATCTGATTGCACACCAAAATGTATCACTCTAACTACCATACATAGACACGCTTTCAGAGGCTAATTTTTAGAGGATTATCCATAGACATATGGAACGTAACTACATTAGAAGGGTTAAGCTTAATTCCATTTTTAAGTATAGGTTTTACCCTCACAAACATGACCTAAATCTAACCCGTATTTACTGATCTGACAACTTTTAGTGAAACCAACATTTAAATGACTTTCCGACCTTAAAAACTTTCGAGGCCAGATTTTCTGGAAAGTAGACTCTTTTGGATTATTCATAGGCTCAAGAAACATATCAATACACGTTTTTATCATCTAGATATCAGTCGTTGAACACGACCCAAAATTCTGCTCAACCCTAAATCAAGTTTTAACGCAAATCTAACCTAAACAATTGCATGAACATGACCCTAATCAAGCCCTAATTATTCTATCATCATTAAATATCATTAATATTCAGAATTTTATGAAACTCTAGAATCCATCATTATAATGTTACATGAATGCATTATTTAAACTAGGATGAACACACTTACCTTGATGATTAGCACCTAAACCACAACTCTTGAATGTTTCTTGGATCCACAAGTGAAAATCAACTTCTTAGGGTTTTGGGGGAGGGGAAATCGTACGGCATCAACAAAAGGGGGAAAAAGGATGGGCCAAGTTTGGGTTTTAATCTAAATCCTACAAGTCCTAGTCCAATTCTAACTTAGTTTAGTAAAAAAAATATTTTTTTAAACCCAAAACCAGACGCACCATATATATACATATCTTTTATTATTATTTTTTTATTAAATTATTAATTAGCTAATTTACTTCATTTCCTTAAGTTTTTATAAAAACCTAAGCTAATTTGATTAAACCTTTTTACTTAAACGCTACTTACTAAACTTTCTAAATATAACTTTCCTTTCACCAAACCACTTTCTATTTTTAGAAAGTTTGCTACAAATTTCTATATTTCACTCACCTATTTCATTTCTAAAATGCCATATTTCTCATAAACGCTTAACACTTAATCATCCAACTATTGACGTAGCATTACATGCAATACGCCATTCCTTTCCATTATCACTAAACGTGAACAAATGGAATACTCATCACCAAACACAAACACACTCAAAATGAGATGCCCACACACCTCAAAATGATATTAAGCACATTACTTAACCCACTTAGCACACATAAAATCACATTGCACAACACCTAAACACATAAAATGAACTCTTAGCCATTTCTAAAGGTATAAACTAACCTGCTCAAATCACGGTTGTCACAATGCGTGTCACGTTTACCAAGGAATCTTTTGTCTCATGGACGAAGGATGGTTTGTGACAAGGGCAGAATGAAGAGCTGAAGACAAGTCTAACTTAAAGACTTTGCTGTAAACAAAAGTGCTTGTCGGGAGACAACCCGGAATGTATTTTCTTAAATTTTATCGAGTTTGTCTTCCCAGACTTTTGATACGGCGTATCTAACCTCAATGGATACGGCATATTGAAGGTCTGGACGTTATCCAGTACTTTATTTTTCTGCATTTTAAACATTATTGTCAGACTTGTCTATGCGGCGTATTCATGAATATGATACGGCGTATTTGGCAATCTGACCCGCACCTTAGATACTTTTTACAGGTCTCAATACGGCGTATCTTGGTTTTGAGATACGGCGTATCGACTTCATGTACAATTTTTCATTTTTATTTTTGTTTTCTAACCGTCGAATACCGGAGATAGAATTGGTTTGGTTTTTCTTATATCTTATACAGGACCTTACTGAACGAAAATAACGACTTTGGTGGAGTATTATATTCTGGAATTATGTGTGTTGTATTCATGCTGGTATACAAACACTTTTGTAACACACAATCTTGCTCATAAACGCAACATAGATGATCATACTGAGAAAATCCTAGGGGAGTTTCTCCTTCTAATTCTTTTTATTTTCTATCCTTGATGTTATAATTATACAACGAGGTCATTGTATATTTCAAGGGGGGGGGGGGAATTAAAATGCTTGCTTGTCCTATTTTTCACAATAATATGTCTAATGTATGCTTAAATATTAAAAAAATTAGCATACTTTTATGAAATTATTAGTTACATAGCCCGCACACATAACCATTGTTAAATATTATGAGAATTTATCCCTATCCATTTCCAAATGTTTAACCAAATTCCATAAAAATATAGTGTGCCAGTGACTGTAGTAAACTTTAGAACTTGGCTTGGTATATCTATTCGAGAACATAATAATAAGTACTATTTTAAATAGATGGAGTGACATTTTTTAAACTGGTAAATTTCTAAGATTACACCAAAAAGCCTTTACATGTTGTGATATTAACTAACTACACTAGTTAGTTAACCCTTGTATAAACCCTTTTGTTTACTCTCATTTTTAGAGTAAGATATCCCTAGAAAAACCTATTGAGTCATTCCATTCTTTTCTTACACCAAATATTTGTTTCATTGCACCTTTACACCTTAGCCTACCCTATTAGATTAAGTACTTAATCAGTTGCTAGTTGCTTTTATGTAAAGTATTGTATTTCCTGTCGCAATGCATATTTTCTATCTATGGTTAGGTCAGGAAAATTGCATAATGCAATGAGAATGTGAATGTAAGTGTATATTTTTAGTCTTAATCTTTCAGTGTGTCTTACTACTTTCTCAATTATTATTTTTACGTCCGAAGTATAGAGAAGAATGGATAAATTATCCGGAATCATTGTAATCATGAAGATGGTGAAATTACATCGAAATTCGTAGTATATATGTTTTTAAAAAATTCCAAAAAGGTGAAAAGTACAAAAAAATTAATTTTGTAGAATATTGTTGTATGTTGGTCGAAATAAACCAACAATGTATCATCTTGTATAAAGTGGTCGATATCATCACTAATGTTGTATAGTATGTATATTATGGACGATTAGGAGTTGACCGTTACGGGAACGCCAACTAAGGTTGTTTTTGTTGATCTATGATCAACACATTTATGTCTAAGATTCTGTGTCTTTTTCATGGGTACTGTTGGGAAAGTAACTAGTGACACTGTACCTTATGTGTTTGGATTTAATCTATTTGTTTTGTTCTTTTTATTTAACAACAATTATTTTCCCTTTTCTAATCCATAAACTTAGGTCTTACTCGAATGAGGATGCGAGCAATTGCATGTATCTATTCCATCGTTATGGATGTGTATGTGTGATTTTGTCTGCCTTATTGGTGTATAACTTTTGGTGAAAGGATTAGAAGATCCACTACCCTTTATTATTCTTCATCCTAACCTTTGGTTTTACTCGAATGAGGGATTGAGCAATCATGTGTGTCTATTCCATCATTATGGATGTGTACATATGATTTCGTCACCCTTGTTGGTTTATGACTATTGGTGAAAAATTACTAGTCCTATTCTTTAGCTTATTCGAGTTAAGAAGTGAGCAATCACATATGTCTATTCCATCGTTATGGATGTGTATGTGTGGTTTCGTCCCCTTTTCTAGAATATTGGTATCGATAGAGACTAGAAAGATGATCAACCCTTTAAACCTTAACCCAATTTACCTTTGTAGACTTGTCACTCCTTAGCTTTAGTGGTGGAGTTGTGTATCCTTGCCCAGCTTATGATAGAATACTCGTCACGGTCGAGCAATTGAGCGAATTACTTAAAATGTTACAACATAGATTAGTTGAGTGATTTGAGTGTTTTCATTTTCCTATTTCGTGAGATGTCTGGTTGTGTACTAGTAATTGAACAAATAACTGCTTAAAGGAAAAATCCTTGACTTCAGTTGGGATACATTTTTATAAGTTTTCTAAAGTCTACTTGAGGACAAGTAGGATTTAAGTGGTGGGATATTTGATGACATCAAATAACGTTACTTTTATAGCATCATTTATCCCATGTTTCTTATCTATTTTGTATAATTAATGCACGAATTGGTACTGAATTGTTTATATTTAATATTTGCAGTAATTATGGAGTAATTGGTGAAGTTATGTTAAAAGGCACACATTTTGGAGCTTAAACGAAGAAATCTGAAGATTACTGTTCTGACAACCTATACGTCGTATCCATCAAGAAAGATACGACGTATCTGTGCCTGCACTTCACAAGAAACCACGAAGATTTGAAGCCTTATACGCCGTATTGAAGATCAAGTGAAGAATATTCTGGAATATTATAATCGTGGTCCTTACTCAAAGAAACCCCTAATACGCCGTATTGACCTCAACCAATACGGCGTATCGACGATTTTCCAAAACCTATAAATACAAAACCATAAATACTATTTTAGGGTGTGCTTAAATATATTTTTGAAACCCTAACCACAAAAGTTGATTTTTAGAAGGCAAGAAGGGCAAAGAAGGTCTCTCAACATGCTTAATTCCATAGGAAACACCTTTTAATTCTCATACTCTAATAATCATTTGATTTTTGGTATCATTCGTTTAACTCGGTTAGGTTACCTGGGTTGATTCGTTTATTTTGTTTATATTCGATACAACGGTTATTAGCTAATACCTTTAGGTATTAGCCATGTTCATGAAATTTTAATGTTTGGTTTGTTTATATCGATTGCATGCTTATTCGTTGGTTGTTGTTTATGTTTATCAATTTATACTCGTTTATGTGCTTATGTATGCGACCTATCAATTAACTGGATCTAGTTGTGCAGACCAAGTAGATTAGATTAACTGGGATAGCTCTCCATATAGCGATTTATATATCTAGAATCATAGGATCACAAATAATGACCTATCCTTACCATTGGTTTAGTGAACAAGTTGACTAGCAGGTGACCTGGGATCAACAAATGACGTTCTAATTCCCTTGGTAAGGACCCGAACAGTGGACTACTAGTATATAAAAAGCTGTTAAGCAGTAAGTTAGTAAAGTCTCATCGAGTTAGGGTTTAATAAGATCACCATTATTAATCGCCTAATATAGATTATAAACAACATAAAACGCTTTATGCGGATGCGTTTAATTATGACAGAATTTGCGTGTCTAGGTTTTAGGAAGAAGTACCGCCTAAATTTCAGAATACTATTCCCCTTTGATATAAGACACTTATTGCACTAATGAACAAACCTGCGTTATATTTGATTAATCATGGTTAATACAGTTTCCTTATAATATGCTTGACCGCTCTTCTATACTACGATTATGAGCTTACGTGTGTTATCGTGACTAAAATAGATTTAAGTTACCACCAAAACCCATGCCAGTCTTTCAGACTAAAACCCCCCTTCAAACCTTATAATTAGGATTAACTTAGATTAGAACTAACGTAGACAACTAAAATACTGGTAGATTTAGGAATTAACGATCTTGCTCATAGAGGTCGACACTCTACTTACCAACGAACCTACAACGTACACTACCCGTTAGTGTTTGTTAATAGGTAATTCGGCTAAATATAAATGTAAAACTTGATAATAAATATTACCTACGCACAACGACACATCAAGGACTTTTTGCCTGAACTCTGAGAGACAAATGTACATGAATAGTCATTGGTGTTATAGGTCCGTTGCAAAGTTAGTCCTTAATAAATAACTTTGCAACGGATTAATAACCTAATGACTATTTTCATAAAAAAATTCAGAAACAATTTATGAAAATAGTCTTTGGGGTTATCGGTCCGTTGCAAAGTTAGTCCTTAATGACTAACTTTGGAACAGAAGGATAACTTAAGGACTTTGCAACGGAACAATAACCCAAGGACTATTTCTATAAAAAAATCAGAAACAATTTATGGAAATAGTCCTTGGGGTTATCGGTCCATTGCAAAGTTAGTCCTTAATGACTAACTTTGCAACGGAAGGATGAACCAAAGACTATTTGTAACACCCCTAAAAACGTGTCGCAGCAGAAGTATGTCCGGGGGCGTTACTTCATAATACACAGCGTTATATACAAGAGAACGACCTTTAAATGTGTCGTTTGAAAAGTAATCTCATTGATTTTCTTGAAATTGATATAATGTTTGTCCTATAATTGCATCACAATGAAAAGCTTGAAATTAACACAACGAGATTTGATCACTTGTATGTATGTAGAAATCTATGAATGAAATCTTGTCAGTTTAGACTCCAATGCACATCAAATAATCCAAGCATCTAATTCACCTGAGAAAAACATGCTTAAAAAGTGTCAACATTAAAGTTGGTGAGTTTATAGATTTGTTTAAGTATAAATGCTAAACCAAAGATCTGTCAAGTTGTAGACCATTTAAAATCCTTAAATGTTCCCATCCAAAATTATGTATGATTTTTAGAATCAAATAATTTTTATAAATATGGCATTGACCATTTCAATCCCCAAATAGTCACAAAAATTTACGTATATCGTTGTAACCGCAATTGGTTCAACGCATGTATGATATTTTATATATTAATATAACACCAGAAAAGTTTCAAGTATGTAATGCCACTTAATTCAAGTCACAGTAGTATTCCATGTGAGTAATAAAACAATGGATTACAAAAACTCTAATTCATGAAACCGATGCACTAATATACCAAGAAAGTAGTATCATATGTAAGTATTAATTGGCCCTGTAGGCCCATCCAATCAATCCACGATGTTATAACGTTCGTTCCCAGTGATAGCTAATTACCCGAACGGGGATTTCAATCCCGAAATAGATCTATTTTATAACATCGCGAGAAACATGCTATAACGTTTTCCGTTGCCTATGATAGCTTAATCACCTGAACGGGATACACACCCGAATAGAATCAATTTTCATATCAATTCGCGCTCACGTTACCTCTAAGTGATATTTTTACAGTTCATGAAGCTGTGACCAACCTTATATATACCCATCACAGAGTCTCCTCCAAGAACACCTGGCCTTAATTAAAGAAGTATGTACTCCCGTATCGGTGTCCCCTCCAAGAATAACCGGATAGTACTAAATTGTTATCAATACAATCCGCTTAAGATAATCCTATCATTTTCAAAGTAAAGTATGCAACGTGACCAAAAATGCAGACAAGTAATTATCCCAAGCGTCTATGTAAATAGTATGAAAACCAATTTGTAATCAATCATGTAAAATGGCATTTTTAAACAAGCCATTTTCTCACCCCAAAAATATATATAAAACAAGGAAAACGTAGGCTATGAAACTTCTCCGTGATGTTTGAAGAACGATTGACAGATAGGCATCTAATATGCACAACACAAACGAAAGACGAAGCGGCTCGATCAAGAAGTTGCGCTAACTTTAACGGCTAAGTCCCACTAGCCTAGGATAATGTATTTGGATCTCTCGATGAATGGTTACATCAACGCGACACGTTGATAAAGATTTAGATTTAAAGTTGTAAATAGTTGGTGGTGGTTAAATAAAATAAATCTGAAAAGTAAACCAAGGTCTTTAATATATCTTATATATTACATATGGAAAATAAACAATTATATAATTTGTACCGTGAATTATATAACAAAGATAAACGATCCGAAGATTAAGGTGAAATATACAATGCTTTGCAAGTATTATATACGAATTGTGAGTAAATAACTAAACCAATTAGTTTGACCCGTTTTCTAAAATCAACACTTATTTAAATAGAAAATTGTCTTGCATAAAACTTAATCGCCTGTTTTTAAGATTACCAATTAAGTTAAAACTATGTTATAAAGCTTTTACAACAATTATTATGTTATCTACTAGCCCGACAATAATAAAAAAAAAAATTAGGAAAATATATAAATTTATATGTTGTTTCCTCGACGGGTCGTGTCCAAGATATTGTCCTCATTGAAAAGTATTCTTTTCGTTCGTTGCACAGAATTATCGTATAGATTTTATAATTTTGTAATATTTTTTAAATAAGAATTTAGGTCCTTTTATCGGTTTCTAAAGTATAGCAGTTTTGTGAATCATAAATATATATAGAAAATTATATAAATTTCATCATGACTTTCCCAGTTTATATAACGTTTTTCATATTTATAAAATCCAATGTTTTTCCACTTTTCAAACAAACCGTGTTGCAATATCCTCAGTAACTTTAAATATATAATATATATATATATATATATATATATATATATATATATATATATATATTTCTAAACTAAACAATATAATGATTATTACATTTATTTAACCATTTAACCACCTTTATATATATCCGGTTTTAATATTTTTTTAAAACCTTAAGTTATATTTATTCATCGTTTTATATGAACCAAACACACCCTTATGACGAAGCTGCCAAACCAAACACACCCCTTTGGCTGTTTAACAGCCAAACGCACCCTAACCGTGTCAAGCCCATAAACAAAAAAGAATAAAAAAAAAGAAACAAACACCTCTTACGTTTTCTATCGAGCCAAACGCACCCTAATCATGTTATAACTAAATCAAACGCACCCTTTTTGGCGTCTGTTAAACCAAACAGCCCTTTATGGCTATTAACCCACATCCAAACACACCCTTAGTGAAATCTGCATAACCAAACGTCCCCTTTGTGGTAATTTAACAACCAAACGCACCCCTCCTTGGTGCTGCGACAACCCAAACGCACCCTATGCGTTTTAAAACTAAACCAAACGCATCCTATTTGGGTTATGAACCCAACGCACCCTATGCGGTGGCAAAAGCACAAACAACACACCCCTACGGTGGCTGTTTTTATAGCGCGGCGCGGGCCAAACCAGCCCTCGTGGGTGGGTGGATTATACAGTGCGCACGAAAAGTCTAGGCAAACTGCGCGCCCGTTCTGGCATGGTCGGGACACGTCGCAAGCGCAGAAGCCGAACGCGCCCCGCGATGGAATGAGGGTGGGTAGACACTCCAAATGCACACCTAGGTGGTTATATTGCAAGACCCGACGCGAGCGGGCCTTGATGTGCAGGCGGGCGGGGTCAGGAAGCAGGTGCACACCCGTTAGCGGTAGGTTTAGGATTTTTAGGAATATTTGGTGGGGAGATGGGGGGAGGTGTGTTTTGGGCGGAAGTGGATACAGATGGGTAGGGTGAGATGTGGGCGTGGGTTGGGTGAGGGAGGGGTGTAGGGTGAGCGGTGGCGTCGGTTGGGTAGGTCGAGGGCGGGCGTGATGGAGGAAGGGTTGGTGGGTGGCGTGCGGTGGGTCGTGTGGCGAGGGTTGACGCTAGTGGGTCGCGGGGGTATAGATCTGGTTATACGTGGAGTGAGACAGACGAGATTTGGTTTTCGGACCGGGTGACGGACAGTCCTGGGGCGGCGGTGACAGCAAGGGGTGATACTTCGCGGGTGTGTGTAGTGGGGGGTGGCTGGAGGCTGATCGTGAGGTTAGGGGAGATGAGGACACATTCTCGGAGAATCCCGGTGGGGTGTGGGTGGGGTGCGGGGATGACGGCGCGGGGTAAGACGTAATGGTTGGTAGGAGTGATAGTCAGGTAAGATGTGAGATGGTCTTGGGTTTAGTTGTGTCTGGTGTGGTTAGTGAATGTCTATGTACGGGATATGAAATGAAAGGGGAAGGAGAGGTATGTGGGAAGGCAGTCTATGTTTCTTATTGCAAGGGGCAGCTCTATATAGTAATAAGATCGTGGGTCTGAAGCTTCTCGATGCAATGGGAGAGAAGAATGTGAGGGATGTGGGTAATACGCTCTTGAAGGTAGCGCGAGAGATTATATCATTTTACTGATGGGTAGGAGTGGCGGAGTAGTCTGTAAATGTCGTTGGTGGGTGTATAATATAGTGTGTTGATGCAGAGCTACGTCTGGGGGTGCGAGGGGTTTAAACTCGTAGTATTGGTGAGAAGCGAGAGGTCGCTTATAGCGAGAGATGCAATCACTCAGCACTTGACTGTATACACTTTGCGACGCGCTGACATGAACTAGAGTTCTCTTGATGCGCCGAACTCAAAGTGTTCTGTCTATACATTGTGGTGCGTAAAGTGAGGATATTCTTGGGATAGCGATTACAGGTCATGGATTAAATGTATTAGAAGCAACCTAGCTAGTGATCTTACAGTCTATAAACATTTAATAGAAATATCTGTCATGAGAGAGTTTTATCTAGGTGAACCGGTTATCACCTTGTCCGAAATAAAAGTGGATTTCATACTCGAATATTATCTGCTTTAGACAATCGAACGGCTTTTTTTGAACACTGGATGCAGAGGCGGCGAGGTGTGGTTCAGGAGTGGGAGGGCGATTGGGTGAGGCTCTTTCGAGGTAATGGGGGGGTCTGTGTGGGGGGACGGGGTATATCTACTCTAGTAGGTATATCTATGCTTCTGAGGTCTTGTGGCTGTAGCTCCGCTTTGTTGGGTCGTTTTCCTCAGTATCTGGTTCCTTATTCTGACTGGGCATACACTATGTTAGGAGTGAGAGTGCTTAGAGGAGGATGTAACAGGAGGAGCATAGATTTATTAGCTACACTGAGGCGTTGATGGATCTGAGCTATGACATTTCATAATATCTCTACGGAGTCTGATAGTTAAATATTCTCATAGGAAGGGAGGAGGATTCTGTCTTATTTGGACAAATGGATTCGGTGCGTTGGTACTGTAGACATGGCAACGAGGGAGCTGTGATAGGTGGAAATCCGGACATGGGCGGGTTCAGTAAAACGTGATTTAGGGATAGAGTTTGCGAGTGGGGAGAGTGATTGATAAATCATCTATGCAATTTAGAAGGTGGCGAGTCTTGTCTTACAGAGAGGTTTAGGAGTCGGGTGTGTACATTGTCACACGAATCACAATACAGTAAAAAGACTTTTACGACTATTATGAAGTGAGCGGAGCAGGGCGGGTGTGTAATAATAAGATAAGGGGGGCTGTAGGAAGATGGTATATGCCGTCTTGGATGAAGTATGGGGACTGGGATCACGGTGCATAGAGGCGCTGATACGAGGTAGCGGTGAGATGACCAGGGTTAGGAGCGTGGGGAGTCTTTTCGTGATGTTAGTTAGGGGATCATGAGATTCAGTGAAGATTGACCAAGACATGGGTCGAAAGCACAGGGGAGTTCAATGTTAATTTTATGGGGGGTATCTTGCTAGATATTCTTCGACTCTTGGTTGACGGGGCTAACCTATAGTACAGCAGGTGTTGTTTGTATAAATGAAGTCTATACGCTGCGTTCATTGTCGAGGATAAGTTTGGGACGGTGTACTTTACACGGTTGATTGTCTATACGAGTTTAGAATTAGTCGTAGGCGTTGGGCTCAACACTCAGGTTATTTATTATACTTGATACGAATAAAATAGATTGGGACTTCTACTTGTGGTTCACTAGGGGCGTATTTCTCTATTGGCAAAGTTGATATTGGGTCGCTTTTTTTGATAGACATAGAGTATCTTATCTTGTGAAGAGTACGTATTCTCTATATCCGACACTGTGGGGGTTGATATCTTTGTATTCACACATCTGAGGGCAATGTATGTTAGTCTTATCTCTGGGATATAATCAACAAACCAGTGTGTCTTTTGTCTAGTGGCTTCAGCTACTCTTGGCCGAGCGCGGTTATGAAACACAACCGTCGGTGAGATGGACATCACATTGGAGCAACTTAATTAGTGAGGCACTGACAGACTAACTCTGTTGTTCTCGAGTCTCTCTTTTACTATTTATGAATTGAAACATAAGCGGATATTGTGAACTATGAGGGATGCGATAACGGGGACGACATGAGCATGTGCACATTAGTTCAAGAAGACGACGCGCGCGGTTTCTTATAGTATTAGATACAGGAGAGACACGACAATAATGAAGCGTGTGATGGAATGTTTGCATCCAAGTATGGGTCTCGGAGATTATCAACATTATGAGGGAGAGGTAGTTTTGTTCACGCTACACAACATCGAGGATTCTAACAAGCGAGTCGGACGCGTGGATAGTGTTCTATAAGATATGAGTGGGATAATATTTGTCTAGCTACTATATTTCAGTACTCAACATGGGTAGACATACTTTATGAAGACTGACCTCTTATGTCGTAGGTATGAGCTTTTTCGTGTCTGGGGTTCACAGAGCGCAGACATTAAAAGATATTCTGTAAACGCAAATTCGTAGAGAACTACAATCGTTATTAAGTTAAGATTGACGTAACAAAGACGTGTACTGTCTATTATACTCTGTGTGAGAGCTGCCTTTTCAAATCGTCCTATAGATAACGACAAGATCCTATTTGACGACATCATATATATAACACCAGCGATAAATCGAAAGGGAGACACGTGGCAACTACATTGAATGTCTGAGTATTATTCGAGTGGAGTCAGCGTTCCTTATGAAATTCATACTCTAATGCCTCATCTATTTTTATTACATGGTGTTTTGACATACAATTCTATCTGACCTTTATGAAGTCCATTGCGCATATTTTTGAAAAGTCTAGACGGCGTAATGTCAATGTTATCTGTAACGATAACGAACGTATGTTTCTACGGTATTTCGAGAAGACACATTTATTCCGCATACCAATGATGTCTACTAGATCTAACTTGCGCTTTTTGAGATACATCTGTTGACACAAACGAGTTGACGTATAGTTATATAATACGAACTAGACCCGCTCCCTCGGTATTCGCGGTTCTTGAGATTACTTTTTGGATTAGTATAGGGTACATAGCGCGCACGCATGCGGGCGTTCAATTCGTCGTCTGATCTAGGGTTAATTTGTGGCACAGCGGATGCGAATGGGATTAGATTGTATTTCAGCGTGCGATAATGATATCTATTCATATAACACATTTATGGAATTGAGTCTAGGCAAGAAAGTGGAAGATCTAGGGGCTTTGTCTATAATGTTCTTGTTAGTCTAGAAACATGGAGTGGCAGTAGGGGGTTAGGCAAAAAAGAGGGCGTGGAGAACAAAGCGGCGTAGATTATACAAATTAACAAGAGCATTCGTGAGAAAAAATCTATGGAATTGATTTCACCATGCGGGGTAGTCTTGACAGAGTATATGATGGCGTTAGATGTGTGGTGCTGGTCTGGGACTTGTGTCTTTTAGTGGCTGGGAGGGGAAGTTAGAGAGCGTGAGAGCGCGGTAGGTGAGGAATTAGATAGATACAAAACGACACATATATCATATTCACATGGGATTTTAGGTGGATAGGATCTGTAGTACAATTACTTATTGAGGGAAACTTTTTCATATATTTGGCAAGGCTAGCGATGAAATTCTAGAGTAAGTAATATTGAAAGGTCGAGGGGCTTGGGATTGATTTTGATATAAGACTTAATACGATTGCGGTCTAGCTATATTGCAATTAGTAATTAGCTATACATAATGAGCTAGCAGTCTACACAATTAGGACAAAAATTGTCTAGTGAGTTGTCTAAGCTACAGAGTGAGGCTGATAGAGATCGATGAGGAAAAGGACATGAGTAGCAATGAGAACATAGGTTTACTGCTGCCGTGGAGATAACTGCCCGATTCGCTTTTAGTCGAGTAGAGCTACTTCTCTCTCACACCTAGAACATTGATTGAGGAGTTGATTGATGCTAGTACCAGATAGTGAAGCATTAGTCTAGAGAGCGAGCAATCTAGCGAAAGCAGAAAGCGTAGAAGCGCGTGACAATGTGCGGTGGAAAAATGCGAAGAACGCACCCTGCAAGAAGCAAGCGGTATACAATAATGACAGACGGACAGAGCGAACTTATCTCAATGTTGCATAGTTGATTCGAGGAAAGAACCTAGCTAGTGTCTTAAGATAAGTCCAAACCACAAACAGAGATAAGATGAACATTTTGATTCAGACTAGGCGGTTAAAAGTTTGCAGAGGATATGTGATCACAACGCGAACAAAAGAAAGGAAGCTCTAGATTAAAATAGTACGAGTCGTAATGTCTTTAAGTCAAACTTCCTTGTGCATACGGAACAAAGGGACTAATAGTTCAAGAGGTTACGCGTGCATCTCTAGATTGGGTATTGGGATAACAACTTTCGTACAGAGCTGTCTGACTATATATCTGAGTCTCGTTTAGGAGTGGAAGATAGGGCGAGCGGTAGAGGTGGAGGATCGATAGGACATGCATGTGGTTTTTCATTATAATCTCTCGTTTGTTTAGCAAAAATTAGATTTTTGTACATGGAACACATTATTGATCTAATTGAAAGTCTATACTCGGATTTCTATGTCTAGTTAAGAACGTCTTATTCTAGTCATGATTACTATTAATGACAGTCATATAAAAGTATCTATTGATTATTGTGTCTTTGTTGCTTGAACAGGCTTGTATGTTCGAGTAGATTCATTGTACAGATGGCGCAAATGTCTAGTGGAAGTCAGAAACGACTGCTTATGTGTATGAGGTGCGTTCGCGTAACTTGATAATCAAGAGGAAATCGAAGATTAGAAGAGAAAGTTGGAAGAGACGTGATGAGTGTAGTCATAAGCACGGGTTGGTTTTTTATAAACAGAACTTAGGCATTAGCGCGGGATGAGCGGTATACAATTTTGTTTTGTTTCTTCTTTTGAACAGCTTATATCGTATGGCAATAAGAGTTCCAAAGAAATAAATAGGAAGGAGCTGGCATCAAACAGCGTTGTATACGATCTTGATTTGTCACTTATTGGGCGGTTTTAAAGCAGTTCACTATTTGCAGTGGATGGTCTGTTATATACACATGAGGGGAGACGTAAATTGTGTCTCACTCGTAATCTCATCTAGACAAAGAGATGGCTTCGGCAGAGTTTTAGCGTTATGCGTTAGTATGATATCTCGAATTTTGATATTTATAAGATTCTATATTACATGTAACATTTGGTCTCAAGTTTATATAAACGAAGATATCCATTTTGGACTCTTTATGCGCCTTCTGACTTCGGCGTGAGATTCAGAGGTATCAAGTTCTTCTGAGTTAAGACACGAGAGCTGATGGTATTTAGACAAGCAAATTGGAAGTGAATGGCAATGGGTGAAGAGATGGGGAGAGAGGTAAGTATGTGCAGCGAGCTATGAGATTAATATGGAAAAGAGAAAGATTACACTTGAGATACATTCACAATGCGCGACAAAATTAGGCATAGAAGGGTATGAGACAATTGTTAGGCACAACTGCTGATGTTTTGTCAAAAAAAGTGCAACAATTCAAGTTTTTGCAAGCTTTGTCTTTTCACAAAGTAAAATTCCTGTCAAGAAGTATGAAAACAAATAGAAATGAGCATACATTATTTATATTATAATCATTTATTGTTTTCGCTGCTGGCAAAATGAAAAAAAGTTACCTGATGTGCCTCTTCCAAGCTGTAGCACCTATTTGCTTTCAATACGACACTTACAATTGTGACATCCTACAAAAAGCAATTTCCAGTAAGCAGTTTGGGACTAAACATGCTTATTTATGATGAAACCCAAATAATTTCCCAAGAAATATATGTAACCATTATATTGCGTCCATATAACATCACCGTATTTATCGATATAATTAAGCGCCAATAGCAATAAAATGACACATACTACTGTTATCATAACCTGAAAGTACATCTTATGCCAATTCACTCATTCTACCATAAAAAATCGAAAAACATCATCTTTCTTGTGCTAGTAGTCTCAACCTAACCGAACCATAACCCCCAAACGTATATCATCCAAATCCACCCATAAATTTACATAACGAAAATTAATTAATATAATTATGGAATGATTTGTGATAATTTCAAGTATGAATTAATTACCTAATCGTATTGAGCGGTGGCAACATGTTCCTCCGAGCTTTGTACTTTCCATTAATTACTATTGTGGTTTGGTTGTAAGTAACACCAAAATTGTCAAACTGTCAGATATTATAATTTTTTGCTTTTGGTTTGTGGTGGATTTGATGAATTAGATAAATAGATGTGTAAAACTAAATCTATTATAACATGGATCGATTGGATTGCCTTCCAAATTTCTATTACTTTTACTTTAGATTGAAAATTTGAAGTTACACCCTAATTAATGAAATCTAAGAGTACTCGAATGGTTGGATCGTTTGCAACCCTTGAGATGCATGGACATTTGAATAAGAGGCTTTTAAAACTTGAATTCTTCAGCAATAAATTAAAGGGTTGTATCTTATAATATAAGATATAATAAAAAAGTAGATATCTATTTTATCCACTCATTATACTATATTAACAATCGACAAATTTCGGGAATCAGGACTTTTTGCACGAACTCTGAGACACATATATACATGAATAGTCATTGGTGTTATAGGTTCGTTGTAAAGTTAGTCCTTAATGACATACCTTTGCAACGGAACAATAACCCAAGGACTATTTTTGTAAAAAATTCAGAAACAATTTACGGAAATAGTCTTTGGGGTTATTGGTCCGTTGCAAAGTTAGTCCTTAATGACTAACTTTGCAACGGAAGGATAACCCAAGGACTTTGCAACGGAACAATAATCCAAGGACTATTTCCGTAAAAAGAATATTCACATGGCAGTTTACGAAAATGTCCCAAAAAGTCAAGTTAGACTTGAAGAGTCAAAGGTTAAAATAGTCCTTTAAAATTCCGAAAATTCTTGGATGTTACACTATTTCTATAAAAAATTTCACCAACCCAGAGATAAATACTATACGAAAATAGTCCATTGGTTCTCATTCCATTGCAAAGTTAGTCCTTGATATTGACACTATACGGAAATATTCCTTGGGTTATTGTTTCATTGCAAAGTTAGTTCTTAACGTAAAACTTCGCGCTCCGCAGCGGAGCGCGGGTTAGAAACCTCGTTTTAACTAAAATGAAACATCTACTTTCATCTTTTATTTATTTGAAACGACAATTTTATTAAAAAACTAGCATGGAGCAAAAACAATTATAAAGTAATATTAAGTGGATGTTGCATCCAAGTATTCCAATTAATATATATTTACATCGACTATAACACCAAGTAAAAGATAATTGAACTAATTCATTAAAAAATGCTCCTCTCGAGGAAGCTTTTCGCCAAAAATGAAAAGATTTCTGAAACGGCACAAAACCTACCACATAAGATAGCAAAAGCCTTCAAGGACCTCCTTTAAACCCTGAGACATCCTAAGATTATTAAACCACAAAATCAATCCTCATAAGAATGAATGTCAGGATCCCTTATTACATCCTCTTATTTAGTTAAAATTCAATTTTACCATTCCTTTTTGAAAATAATATATTTAAAAATTTGTTTGGCGAAACAAATTCCATGATTACAACAAGCATTTACTAAGGAGAGTTATATTAGATACTCCCCATTCCTTTGATACTGTGGGACCGATCCCAACCCTCAATCTAAATACAATCAAGGGATAAGATTAAGCATTTATCATATATGATTATTGAGAAATGTATGCTTGTCTAAATGTATGTTCTGGTGCAGCAAAAAAACTGGAAAAGCGAAGATATCAAAAGAACGTAAAAAACTTGGATCACCATCTATAGGTACGCTTTTTGTTATAATATACAACATGTGATAGAAGATACAAAAAATACTATCATATATGATAATATAAAGATAAACATTTTATTGAGCAATAATTTCAAAGTAAATGAGATGCTATATTAAAAGACTGACTGAGCAACAATATAAGAGAAAAGCAGAAGAAGAAGCTAGTGAGCAAGCACGTAAAGAGGTTGAAGATGAAGCAAAAAGAAAAGCCGATGAAGAAGCCGTCGCTAAAGCTAAATCAGAAGAAGAAGAGGCTATCAAGAAGCAGCTATCAAGAAAGCAGCTGAACTAGAAGCTAAAGCGGAAGAAGAACCTGCAAAGAAGAAAGCTAATGAAGAAGAACATATCAAGCAAGCGGCTGAAGAACCTGCTATCAAGAAAGTAACCAAAAAAGGAATTAAAGCAGCTAAAGCAGAAGCAAAAAAGAAAGAAGCCAAAAAAGCTGCTAAAGCTAAATCCGACAAGGAACAAACTATTAAGAAGGCATCTAAAGGAAAAAACGTAGCATAAACTTAAGGTACATTTATTTGCTATAAATTTCTCAAATGATTTTATGTATATCAAATACGATTGTTAATATGCTTATACATGATTAATGAAAAAAATATGTTTTGTACAATTGTAGATAATGATGAGAATGTTGATGAAACTGCTGATGTAAACCAAACTGATAATCAAGAGGATATCGAAGAAATTGATGATGTAGAACAAGTTTTAAAGAAGATACCTACAATTTCGTTCTTGAACACATCTACAAGATCAAAGAAAAAAGAAGCTGACAAAGGTACATTTCTAGTCTTAGCATCACATATGATATAACATATAAAATTACCTCTTCTGTAATGATAATATTTTAGGTGTTAAATCATATATAAAATTATATAAACTTATAAAAACATTGACGCATTGACTTAAAATGACAGTTGTTGAGAGCTTATTAGACATGCAAAAAGAAGCAAGAAAGAAGAAGAGAGAACAGCAGCTAGAAAAGAAAAGAAAAATAGAAGCAGAAAATAAAGAAAAACAAGAGCAAGATAAAAAGCGAAAGGAAGAATAAATTCAAAGGCGTGCACAAGAAGTACTTGTTAATACAAATAAGCCGTAAAAATATTTATTTATATCTTACGATCTTCTCGTGTTTTGTCGATAACAAATCACAAAATCATTATAAGTAAAATTTTAAGAATACACAAGTTTTAGCTAAATTGTCTTCCTAAAATTAAATCCCATACCACATCAAAATTTCATATAGAATGCATAAGTCATTTAGACTCCTTTATTTTGAAAATTATGTAAATTGTATGTATATTTTTACATCATAGGTGACATAATCACCTCTCCATATCTTAGGCAAATTATCAAGATTACACAAAATATTTCAAGATTTGGCAATCTAAAATTTGGATTTGTGTCAGTTTGCCGGTTCCATCATAATACACTGGCCGATAGCTTTTGGAAAAGGTTCCGGAAAGAACTGATGAATAGTGAAAAGCCGGTTCCATGTGTTTACACTATTCGGTACCCTACAAGGAGGGTACCGCCGGAACCGTGCTACAGTGCAAGTTTTTGCCTATAAATACCAAGCCATTTTTCATGTTTTATGTGACACCCCATAAATTTCAGGCCAATATTTTACCCGTTTCCGTTTAGTGTTTTTAGATTTTATAAGTTACGTGTAATTTTTACGTTTATCCGGGAAGTTATCCCGTGATTATCTGAGAATCGTAACCGGAGGCATTCCGGGTTGTTATTTATCGTAGTCCTTCGGCAATAGTCACGTTTTTACGTTTTAAGTTGGTATTTAAAATTTCAAAAATTTTCGTGAAGTCTTTACGCGTTTTCAGTATTTACGTGTTCCGTAATTATGTCTAGTAGCTTATGTGTGCATGAAAAATATCTAGATATTTAATAACTACCACCATGCATGCTTCCTTAAAAATGTGGATCATTTTGGTTCCCCTTGCTCCCCCTCTTTCTTGCGTCAAACCCCACCAAGCACACACACATTTCATTTCAAATTTTGTAAGCTTATATTTTGTGTTTAGATTCATTTCCCATTCATCATTCTCTCTCAACAAAAACACACACTCATCTTTCTCTTTTCTCTCTTGTTCGAACGCACCAACAAACACACACACTTCATATTTTTCAACTTTTGATCAAGACTATTTGAAGATATTGTATTCGGGTTTGATTCATATTGTTATTCGTGTAGTTCTAACACAACGTTTGGGTTGTATCTAGTTTCTAACCACCTCCTAATCATCATTCTTTTGTAAGTAACCCATTCTTCATAAAACTTGTACTTTTGGTATTCTCATAATGCATAAACATAAGATGTACAACTCTTTTTGTAAAAATCATGGTTTAAAAACTATATAAACCCTGAAAGGGTTTAGCTATGGTTCGAAAATAAATAAAAGAAAGACAAAGAAAGTGTAGTTTTGTGATCGTGGTTGTTTTTATGTAATAATAATTATGTCTATATGCTTATTTAATGTTTTGGCTTATTTTTAAGCTCTTGAAGAGCTTATTGGGCTTATATTTTGGTTTGGCCCACAAAGAAAACAAAAAGGGAACTTGTTCTAGCTTATTTTGATTCGGATTATATATTTTAACTTATTTTCAAGCTTATTTTGATAAGGACAAAATATTGAGCTTATCTGGCTTAACAAATAAGCCCAAATATGTTTAATGGGCCCTAATGGGCCTCGTCCCGCAACCAAAGCCCAAAACGTGAGCTTAATCTATAAGTCACATGTTTTGGCTTATTTCTCTTGGCTTATAAATGGCTTATTGATAGCTTATTTGTGAACCGAGAGCTTATTTGATATTTATTAGGCTTATCAGGCTTAACTAATGGGCCCGTGTGAGTTAAAAGGATTCGGCCAAACAAGTGATCCCAAACCGTGGCTTTAAGCCCATGGTTCGGCTTATTGGGCTTTTGTCTTGACGAATTTATGCTTATTAATAGCTTATTAGTGAGTCGAGTGCTTATTTGTTTAACGGTTTGCTTATCGGACTTAATGGATAAGCTTAAACCTACTTACTTGGTTTAACAGACCATGACCCAATATGAAACAACACACCACGGCTATAAGCCCGTGGTGTAGCTTACTGGATAAGCTCGTGTATAGCTTATTTGATAATATCCGAACTTGGATACTAATTGTTTATTTATTTTAGACTCTTCGTATTTCAGATCATCTATTTAGGCTTATAGGGCCTAAAAGCCTAATAAGGATCCAAAAGGGTTTTGGCTTAATTATTAAGGGATTTTGATAATGTATGAGATTGCGATCGCGAAGTATATTTTTAAAAGTGATTTGAAAGTAATTTAAATAAAGTCTATGACTTTGGAAAACGTGTAAACACGAACGGGTCATGCCGAAATTTCTATAAAATCTATACGCTTAGAAAATATTTAGAAAACGGTTATTATTAAAACATCTTGACTATTTATAATGGAATGGGTAAGATGCCGAAATATATATAAATAATATTACGACGTACTTTATCGAGTCAAACGTTACGACCACAATACGATCACTAATGTCCCATTTTTAGAAAACATTAATGAAAAGCATTTCTATAAAACATTATGCATTAACACTATTTTTCTATTATTCAAATTCTAAATCGAAACCTATATTACTTAGGTCGTGTTCGAGTACCGTTGTTCGATTTCGTGTGATCTTTCTTCTAGCCTTTTTACTACTTCACTTCACCGATTAAGGTGAGTTCATAGCCCCACTTTTACTCGTTTTAAATAAATGTTTAATAACTTTGGGGTGAGAAACATTGCTTGATTTTCTTAAACCATACACAAGTACTTTACGTGATACTTTTCCTTGTTTATGTGTTGCCTAAGTAGCGTTAGACTACTATTGCCCGTATTATCATGAACCGTTAATTACCTTTAACCGACTGGCTGGTTAAGTAAGCGCGAGTGAGTAAATATATCTATTGGGACTAATAATCCCTATCCGGGTTTGGTAATTCTTACTGGCCGGGTACGACCAAACTATATAGGCCAACGGATGTATTTCATGTCGAAACTAGTTTGGTGGCCTTTGGTCGGACACCTACCAGGGCATCTTTATATGGCAATGTACATGCTACTTTCCACTATTAGCTTCGGGGTCATGAGCTTAGTGCAACGTAAATACCTTTTTGTGTGAAGTTGTATCTGTTATAACTATCGCATA
Organism: Tanacetum coccineum; assembly: GCA_026074375.1. Lineage (NCBI taxonomy): Eukaryota > Viridiplantae > Streptophyta > Magnoliopsida > Asterales > Asteraceae > Tanacetum > Tanacetum coccineum. The sequence goes on from BQNB010003026.1 coordinate 32,615, forward strand.
CGTTTTTGAAATCTTGTGGTCCACTATAACTACGTTTGAATTAAAACTATGAATTCACCAGCTTTATGTTGACGTTTTAAGCATGTTTTTCTTAGGTGCTTAGCTTGGATTTTCAAGGTGTGCTATTAGAAGTCTATGTGCAATGTGACTTTGACTGATTTCAAGACTATCATTTTTTCATACTTGTTGTCTTTGTCAAAACTTATTATTGCTTCTGCTACGTTTTCATTTTTGCTTTCGCTATGTTTTTAATTACTTCGAAATGGTTGGTAAGACTTATTACTTTTAAATTCATGCAACGAGATATGATTTTCTAAAACATACCCATTTAGAGGTCATTCTTTATGATTTGTACTTGAGATATGTATGACGTCACGCCTTTAAACGCTTATTCCGACGGGACCCTATTTAGGGGTGTGACTGATTGGTATCCAGGGCCAAGGTTATAGAGAACCAGGTAGAATATCTAGGTCTGGTCTATAACCAGTATGTAATCCCTACGTGAATTAATTGTGCCCTTACGTGATCCCATCTTTCCTTATGTATATGATAATTATAATCTTATTATTTTATGTAACCGATAATTTCATATCGCTTTATATAATTTGCATAATGTATTTTACCTTGTATTATATTTATTTATTTTTCCCTTGCATAATGCATGGTTGATATAAAGGGATTTATATGAACTGGTTATTGTGTAGGTAATGGCTTTTTCTGTCATCTCGATTTCTTTGGACTCATCAGAGGAGATCATGGGGACGTCCACTACTCGAGTTATCTTTTTTGGCATGATCCCTACTACTGTTCCAGCCACTACACCTACTGCGGATTTACCCGTCATTCATGATGACAATCCACTAATACCCACTGATACACCCACTATTTCACCAATTGTACCCATTATACCACCTATTGCTCCCACTATACAGTACACTTCTCCATTCGTTTACACTGATTCATCTGACAATGACACTCCTGATACACCACCATCACATGATTCGTATGAGGCTATTGTTACTCGGTAGAGGAGTCGAGTAGCAGCACGCTCATCACCACCATTACCTATTCATGACACACCACCTACTGAGATTTCACCATCTACTCGTCAGATTTTACATGCACCGCCTGGATTACCCCACCGACCAGCTGTTCTTGTCTTACCAGGGCTGCCGATTCCTGTTGGTCGATCTTTCGTACTCAGCCTAATGGGGTGATTAAGATGTTGACTGCCAGGAAGAGAGTTGGACCATTACCTACTCACCGACTTGCATTGAGATATTCAGCGGATTACTCTTCATCAGATCATTTCACCTCAGATGACTCATCATGAGATTCTCTGTCAGATTCTTCGTCAGAGACTTCATCAGATTCTCATTCAGACACTTCATCTGACTCTTCTTCGAGACACTCTTCTTCAGATCATCCTATATCAGATTCTCTTTGTGATTCACCGATTGCTACTTCTGTGGGGCCATATCGCAAGAGACGTAGGTCCCCTACTACATCAGTACTTGTAGCTTCACCCGTACCTGAAGCTTTATCTTTTGTACACGCTGACCTATTGCCGCCTTGTAAGAGGATTAGGTATTCCAATTCTGAGACTGATTTTGAGGTTAGTTCAGAGGAGGGATATGTGCCGTATGTACCTAGAGAGATTGGTTTAGGAGTTGATGTTGAGGATAGCTATGAGCCTTACACTGAGCCCGATATTGATCTAATGTCCAGGTAGACATCGATGCTTGTACTGCATTTGCTGATGATATTGCAGCTAAAGGGATGAATGTTAGAGTTGAGGATGGGACTGCGGCTAAGGAGGAGGCCGAGTCTAGTGCAAGAGGCACGATTGAGATTGGGGTTGATCGAGTTACTCACCTTGTTGTTTCGGATGACACGGTTGAGCCTGTTAGAGAGGATTTTCCTGAGTTGGTTAGTGCCGATGGATCTCTAGAGGTTATGCAGAGAGGTTTGGACGTGGTCATGCAGGATCTATATGAACATATGGTGGAGATCCCGGTTCATAAAGTCAGAATTATAGAGAGTGTCCAGAGAGACAAGGGACATAGGATTGTAGCGACTAGCCAGCAGAGCGCTACTATGTCAGAGAGGATTGATACATTGGATCGGGATAACATGAGACTCAGAGGCATGTTAGGTGTTGAGAGGTAGAGAGTTGACCATATTTGGCATAGTATGTCATATGTTCAGAAGGATTTGAGGTAGATCCGCCGATTCTGATTTTATGATCGTGTGAAGTTCGGGAGACTTGAGGCTTATGCTAGGAGACATGTGGGTTATCGCTCCTAGATTTATCCTCGTTCGTGTATCGATCATTAGTATTTGGTGGTAGTAGTAGTAGCATTAGAGATTTGTAGATCCTACCTTAGAGAATCGTGATGTAATCGACTATATTCGATGTTATGAAATCTATTTTCCTATTATCTATGTTATGATGTTAATTATCTAATGCTGTTTTTCCTATGTCTTACGTAATATGTTATTATTTACTTAATCGTGGCCTTACCGTGCGATTATGTTAATCTCGAATTTTTCGTATTAAAAGAATAAGATTGTTCCACCCAACGTTAAGGTAATTTCATCTTACCTGAGATCTCACCGTGATTAATGTAGAACTATGCCGACTGCTACATGTTCCGGAATGACCCAAGATGCGATCAACGAGTTGATTGCCAAGCGTGTAGAAGAAGCTCTACAAGCGTATGACGCTGCCAAGAACCCTGGAACTGAAACGGAAATGGAGAATGAGCAACAAGACGACAATATCGAGGTTAATGGTAATAATGGAAACGGTAATGGGAATGGAAACCCCAATGTAAACAACAGAGGTGTTGTACCCGTTACCCGAGAGTTTACCTACCAAGATTTTGTAAAGTGTCTGTCGCTGAACTTCAAGGGAATCGAAAAAAAATTTGGTTTAACTTGTTGGTTTGAGAAAACTGGAGACGGTATTCCATATCAGTAATTGCCCGCCAAGGTATCAAGTAAAGTATGCATCATGCACCTTGTTGGACGGTGCATTAACTTGGTGTAATTCTCATAAAAGGACAGTTGGAGTTGATGCTACTTATGCCATAATGTGGAAGGCACTCATGAAGCTAATGACTAAGGTGTATTGTCCTAGGAATGAGATTCAGAAGATGGAGAGAGAATTATGGAATTTGACTGTAAAGGGTAATGACCTGACTGTTTACAACCAGAGGTTCTAAGAGTTGACTCTGTTGTGTACTAAGATGGTTCTAGAAGAGGAGGATCAGGTTGAGAAATACATTGGAGGTCTTCCGGATAACATTCAAGGGAATATAATTGCTGCTGAACCTATTAGACTCTAGGATGCAATCTATATTGCTAACAACTTGATGGACCAGAAGTTGAAGGGTTACGCCATTAAGAATGCTGAGAACAAGAGAAGGTTTGACAATAACTCAAGAGACAATCGTGGACAACAACAAAAACCTTTTAAGAGGCAGAATATTAATGGAAAGAATGTAGTAAGAGCTTATACGGTTGGAAACAATGTTGAAAGGAAAGGGTATGCTAAAGCTTTTCCATACTACAACAAGTGCAGAATGCACCACGAAGGGCCATGTATGGTGAAGTGTGGTAACTGCAAGAGGGTTGGTCATATGACTAGAGATTTTAAAGCCGCAGTTGCTGCTACCGCTCAGAGGGCCTTGGTTGGAAATCAAACTAGTATTACTTGCTATGAGTGTAGAAGACAAGGACATTATAGGAGTGAGTGTCCCAAGTTGAGAACCCAGAACCGCAAAAATAAGATAGGAAATAAGACTGGGAATAATGAAGTTAAGGTAATAGCTTATGCAATTGGAGGAGGAGGAGCTAACCCCAATTCCAACGTCGTCACGGGTACGTTCCTTCTCAATAATCGTTATGCTAATATGTTATTTTATTCGAGTGCCGATTGAAGTTTTGTGTCGACTACCTTTAGTGCCTTACTTGATGTCATCCCATCCACTTTAGACATTAGTTATGTTGTTGAACTAGCCGATGGTAGAATTTCAGAAACAAATATGATACTTAGAGGTTGCACGTTAGGATTACTAGGTCACCCATTCAATATTGACCTAATGCCTATAGAACTAGGTGGTTTCGATGTCATTATCGGTATGGATTGGTTGGCAAAATACCATGTTGTGATCGTTTGTGATGAAAAAATCGTTCGTATTCCTTATGGAGATGCAGTGTTGATAATCAAAGGCGATGGATGTAACGGTGGAAGTAAGTCGAAGTTGAGTATCATCTCGTGCACCAAAACCCGAAAGTACATCCAGAAAGGTTGCCAAGTTTACCTAGCACAAGTTACATCAAAGAAGACGAACGACAAGTCGGAAGAGAAACGACTTGAGGACGTGCCAATTGACGGGATTTTCTGGAAGTCTTTCGAGAAGACTTTCCTGGATTACCACCTAGTCGACAAGTTAAATTCCAAATTGACTTAGTCCTCGGTGCTGCATCAGTAGCATGATCCTTGTACCGTTTAGCACCGTCAAAGATACAAGAGTTATCCACTCAATTGTAGGAACTTTCTGACAAGGGATTTATAAGACCCAGTTCCTCACCCTGGGGAGCTCTGGTTTTGTTCATCAAGAAGACATATTGATCTTTTTGGATGTGTATCGACTACCATGAACTAAAAAAACTTACTGTGAAGAACCGATACCCACTTCCAAGAATCGACGATTTGTTTGATCAACTGAAAGGGTCAAGAGTCTACTCTAAGATCGACTTGAGGTCTGGTTATCACCAACTCAGAGTTCGTGAAGAGGATATTCCAAAGACGGCGTTTAGGAATCGCTATGGTCACTACGTGTTCCAAGTAATGCCATTTGGACTGACCAACGCACTGGTGGTATTCATGGATCTAATGAATTGGGTGTGCAAACCCGATGTGTCATTGTGAGTAGGTATTTTATGTATCAAGTTTTACTATTTATTTTATGCCGACTATACCTAAAAACAACACTTTAACGGGCAGTGTACCCGGTCAAGATGTAGCTTCGTTGGTAAGTAGGGTGTCGATCACTAAGAGCGAGAGCGTTAATATCTAATCTATTAGTATTTTAGTTATCTAAGTTAAACCTAAAACTAATGCAAAAAGGGGGGTTTTCAGCCTGAGAGACTGGCACTGTTTTGGGTATCTAACCTAAGGTTTTGATGAAAATTAACACACACAAGGTGATATACAGAAGATAAAGATGTGGTAAAGCCTAATGTAAGAGAAACGTATTAACCATATTTATTCTAATTAAAACGCAGGTTTGTTTATTTGTGCAATGATTACTTATCTCGAGGCGGCATATCATTCCTAGTTTTAAGCGATACTTCTTCCTAAAACCTAGATACGCTAATTCTGTCACAATTAAACGCATCCACATAAAGCATCCTATTTATTGATTATAATCTATCTTAGGGATTAAAGCAATGGTGATCTTGTTAAACCCTAGCTCATAGAGACTTTACTAACTTACTACTTACTGTATTTTATATAAGTGATAGTTCACTATCCAAACCAAGCCAAGGGAATCAGAACGTTAGTTGTTAGAATCATTCTAGGTCACCTGCTAGTCTAACTTGTTCACTAAACCAAAGGCACTATCTGATGTTTAGTTAAGCTACAGGCGATATCCTTAGACACGGATTTAGCAGGACTTTATTTGTGATCTTATTAATTCCACATATATAAATTACTATGCGGGAACTATTCGATATCTGGTTAAGCTACAGGTGATATCCTTAGATACGGATTGAATGATATACAGTTTTTATTATAAGGCTTAGGGTTGATCATTCTACAATCTTTCACCAAAAGTACCACACCAACAAGGCAGCTGAAGCACACATACATGGCCGTAACGACAGAATAGACATATGTGTTCGATCACATCCTCATTCGAGTTTAACCAAGGGTTAGGATGAAGAATGATATAGGGTAGGGATCTTCAAACTTTCACCAATAGTAATAAACCAACAAGGCAGCTAAATCATGCATACATGGCCATAACGACGGAATAGACATGCATGTTCGATCACATCCTCATTCGCGTAAAACTCATGGTTAATGATTAGGAAAGAGAAATAAATTGTTGTTAAATAAAATTACAAAACAAATAGACTAAGTCCAAAACAAATAAGGCACCGGTTGCTAGACACTTTTTCTCGACCGTTACCATAAAAAAGACACAACTATTTACAAACGTCTTGATCATAGATCAAAAACAACAACCTAAGTTGGCGTTCCCTTAACGGTCAACTTCCTAATCATCCCATACTTTACATACTTTACAAGACAAGTGGCGATATCTACCACTTTATACAAAACTTTACATCGTTGACTTATAAGACGTATCAACGAATAATCGATCCTTCATATAATTCCTTCGGTCTAATCTTTTGCGAAACGATTATCTTCAAACTTTCCTCCTCTTTTTTTGTTGCGATTTTTATAATTTTTTCGTTTTTTTGCTAACTACAAAAACTCGGTGCAATTTCACCATCTTCACGATCATAATACCTCCGGATAATTCCTTTGATAATTCTTCATTCTTCAGACGTACCAATAATTGTGTTGGTAGAAAAAAAATACATGAGTTTTGACTACTTTATACATTCTCATTTGCAATGTGCAAATTTCTTCTCAACCGTACCAAAGATAGAAAATTGACACAAGAATCGGGAAATACACTTTAAGCAACTAGCAAATGATAAATGGACTTAATCTAACAGGGTAGGCTAAGGTGTAAAGGTGTAACGAAACAAATAATTGGTGTTATTCCTAAAGGATTGGCTCTACAGGTTTTTCTAGGGGTATCTTACTCTTATAATGAGAGTAAACAAAGGGTTTATACGAGATTTAACGAACCAGTGTATTTAGTTAATAAAACAACATATAAAGGTTTTTTTGGTGTAATATTAGAAATTTACCAATTTAAACAAGTTACTCCATCTAAATCCATAGTACTCATTATTGTGGTCTCGAATAGATATACCAAGCCAAGTTCTAAAGTCTACAACATCACCGGCACACTCATATTTTTGTAGAATTTGGGTAAACATTTATAAACGGATAAGGTTAAATCCTCACAATATATAATAAGGGTTGTTGTATGCGGGTTATGTAACAACTAATTACACAAAAGTATGCTTGAAATTTTTTTAAATTTAAGCATTTTGATGTGAAAAATAGGACAAGTATCATTCTAATTCCCATCCCCCCACTTGAATTATACAACGTCCTTGTTGTATGGATAAAACATTTAAAAACAAGAATTAAAATAATTAGAATGAGAAACTCCCCTGATATTTTGCTCGGTAGTTTCTCCAAGTTGAGTTTATGAGCAAGAATGTGTGTTGTAAATGCGTCTGGATACCAGCATGACTACAACACACACAAGGTCCTGTGCAAAATATAGGAAAAACTATGCATTCCTATCTTGGTACCTACGGTTAATTTAAACAAAACCTAACAAACTCTACAGGAGATCCATACGCGATATCCATAAACTGGAATATGTCATATAGAGACCTGTAAAAAGTATCTAAATACGGGTTAATCTGACGAATACGCTGTATCATGTGCACGAATACGCCGTATTGTCAGAACTGATAATAATGTTTTAAAAGTGCATAAAAATAAAGGACTGATAACATCCAGACAATTAATACGTCGTATGGTATGGAGCGGATACGCCGTATTGATGTCTAGGAAGACAAACTCGATAAAAATAAAAAACAATCCGGGTTGTCTCCTAGGAAGCACTTTTCTTTCAGCTAGTCTTTAAGTTAGACTTTTTCTTCAGCTTCCTTCACCATTCCATCTCATGCATGCTAACGTGCCCGCGTATGAGCCATTCTTCCATTGACGGATCTCGGATAAAATCGGGTCCTAGATTCAACACTCTTTTATAGAACCCCTTTAGCTTTTGGTATAAGTGTGAGATCCCATTCATCTTATCTTCTTCACTTACCTTCAATAATGACAGGATTTTGTTGCATTGTTCATTAGTGTGGCGTTTGAACCTCGGATGTGACTGCACCATTCGGTAAGTTACACTTTCATCATCACCGTGGATGGTAATCATTCCATCAAATCTTTTAGTTTCCACACACGAAACTTCGCAAAAAGGCTTTCTAACTATCACATCACCAATTTCTTCATCACGATAATGATCCATGTCTTCTATCACTGCAAAATCTGTCACAACAGAGAAAGTTCTAACAAAGATAGGTGCATTCATAAAGGCTCTAACTACACTTTTCCCTTTAAATTCCAACTTGTCTTTCATTATAGAGTTATAAACCTTTTAGACATCATATTAATAGACAAGAGAGGAAATAAATTAGCATCTACTTGTTCATAACCTATCATGCAAAAGAACCTCAAATTGTAAGCATCATTGACATGAATCTTCCTATCGAGGTTGCTAAAACTAGGATAATCCTTAATTCTGTTGGTGATCTTATCGTCATCATGCCTAGTTTTGACTATTTCCTTGATGGGTGTATCAATTACCTTACCTTCCTCAATGGTGGGTCCTAAGTCAACTCCTTGATCATGCCTAAGTTCTAATGGTTCGTTTAGATCACTTAATTCAATGTAATCCTCAAATTTAGGGTCATGTAATCTATTCTTCCTCAACGCGTTGCCCATTAGCCTAGCTTCTAAATCAAGTTATGTACTCTTAATCAAACTTAATGTATAGACCCTTTTAATTATGTTACTAGTAGGTTTATTACTTTTAAAGAAAATTTTATCATTTCTAATGCTTAAAGTTATCTTTGCTTTAAACACATTTATAATAGCATGAGCAGTAGACAAGAAAGGTCTTCCTAGGATTAAAGGGGTCTTGAAATCCTCGGGGATATCTAAAATAATGAAGTCTATTGGGAAAGTAAATTTATCAATACCTACTAGCACATTCTCAATAATTCATTTGGGTCGTTTCACTGTTCTATTAGCCAATTCGACAATTAATTTAGTAGGAATCAAGTCTCCTAATCCTAGGGTAGTATAAGTCGAATAAGGCATAACACTTACGCTTGCTCTTAAATCAGCTAAAGCCTTATTGAAACACATATTATTAATGAAACAAGGTAAAGTGAAACTCCCTGGGTCTTTCTCCTTTCAAGGCAAGGCTTTGCCAAGGGGCTTTGTATTAGTCTAATGAGCTTCCGGATCTTTTTCTCCATCAGTTTCCTTTAATTCGTTCCAATAATCATCATTCAAGTGATTCGGAGAAGGTAAAGTCATTTTCTTTGACTCGAAAAATAAGTTTCTGTTTTGTAGGTTTGATACGGCGTATTGGCTAGCATCAATACGGCGTATTAAAGGCTTGTCAGCTTTAACAGAAGTAGAAATCGTCTCATCATTACCCCTCAGCTTAATTTTAGTCAAGCTTTGTAAATTCCCAGATAATTTTTTATGCAAAATAATGCTCATTTGCCTGACTTGGATCTCTAAAGCTTTGATCGATGCTTTTTTATTCCTTAATGCAAAATCCGAGGAGCCTTGTATTTCCTTGATCAAGTTGGAGTGTTCATCGTGCCTTTTTGCAATCTCGGACAAGAACATGCTTAAAGACTCTTCCAAAGTAAGCTCCATCATTGTTTCTTGTAATCTCCTCTTCCAAACTGATTCTCGGGATCAGTAATGAGGTTGAGTCCCTAGAAAACTCGAACAATCAAGACCAGTTGTCTTGAGAAGCTTCCTATCCAATTGTGATACTCGTTCCGGATCTTTGAAAGGTTGAATGAGTTCTCCGAACTCCTTGTAACGCACTACCTGCAACAGAGGACAAACAATCAGTAGTATATGCTTCGGAAGAAGGTATATGATAAAGCACGGAAATGGAATACGAAATTTAAGAGTCTGTTAATGTATCAGATAGTCTATACGCCGTATTCAATTATCCTGAATATGCCGTATGGACTTTATGAATAGAATATATTGTATTGGTTACAAAAATTTATACGCCGTATCCAAAGGGACGGATACGCCGTGTTGGTTTGAAATTTTTTTATAGTGAACTCTGAATAATGCAGAAAAACATACAAACACACAATATGCAAAAATATACAATGCAGAAAATCAAACACGCAAATATGCAAATTAATCTAAACTAAACTAAAACACTAATAAATAAGGATTAACAACTTTACTCTCTGGCAACGACGCCAAAAACTTGATGTGTCGTTGTGAGTAGGTATTTTATGTATCAAGTTTTACTATTTATTTTATGCCGACTATACCTAAAAACATTACTTTAACGGGCAATGCACCCAGTCAAGATGTAGCTTTGTTGGTAAGTAGGGTGTCGATCACTAAGAGCGAGAGCATTAATATCTAATCTATCAGTATTTTAGTTATCTAAGTTAAACCTAAAACTAATGCAAAAAAGGGGGGTTTTCAGCCTGAGAGATTGGCACAGTTTTGGGTATCTAACCTAAGGTTTTGATGACAATTAACACACACAAGGCGATAGACAAAAGATAAAGATGCAGTGAAGCCTAATGTAAGGGAAACGTATTAACCATATTTATTCTAATTAAAATGCAAGTTTGTTTATTTGTGGAATGATTACTTATCTCGAGGCGTCATATCATTCCTAGTTTTAAGCGGTGCTTCTTCCTAAAACCTAGATACGCTAATTCTGTCACAATTAAATTCATCCGCATAAAACATCCTATTTATTGATTATAATCTATCTTAGGGATTAAAGCAATGGTGATCTTGTTAAACCCTAGCTCATAAAGACTTTACTAACTTACTGCTTACGGTATCTTATATAAGTGGTAGTTCACTATCCAAACCAAGACAAGGGAATCGTAACGTTAGTTGTTAGAATCATTCTAGGTCACCTGCTAGTCTAACTTGTTCACTAAACCAAAGGCACTATCCGATATCTAGTTAAGCTACAGGCGATATCCTTAGACACGGATTTAGTAGGACTTTTTTGTGATCTTATTAATTCCACCTATATAAATTACTATGCGGGGACTATTCGATATCTAGTTAAGCTATAGGCGATATCCTTAGATACGCATTGAATGCATATTAAAGCACATAAACGAGTATCATGTGATAAATATAATCAATAACCAACGATAAATTAAGCGATCGAGATAAAGAAACCAAACATTGAAATCTTCATAAATATGGCTAATACCTAAAGGTATCAGCCAATAACCATTGTGATGAATACAAACATAATAATCGAATCAAACAAGGTAAACTAACCGAGTTAAACGAATAATACCAAAGATTGAACAATTATCAAGAGTATATGAATTACAAGGGTTTCCATATGGATTGAAGCATGTTGCTACACCTTCTTGGCTTCTTTTGTCTTCTGAAAATCAACCTTAGTGGTTAAAAGCACATCTAAAGTCGTATTTAGGGTTTGGTATTTATAGACTCTAAAAATTGGTCGATACGGCGTATTGAAAAGTTTAATATAGCGTATTGGGATGTTTTGGCGTAGGCTTCACGAATAAAATATTTGAGAATTTTCTCCAGCAGCCTTGGATATGGCGTATTAGGCAACTAGATACGTTATATTTGGTGAAGTTAGGGGCTGGATACGCCATATCTGTATGTCGGATACGGTGTATTGGTCTTCAGTCTTTGTGGTATATGGTGAAGTTTAGGCGCAGACAAGCCGTATCTTTTTAATGGATATGGCGTATTTAATGTTAGAACAATAGCTTTCATGATTTCTTCGTTTAAGTTCCAAAATGCGCGCCTTTTAGCTAATCTTCACCAATAGCTCCATAATTACTGCAATTCTCAAATATAAATGATTAAGTAACAATTCTTGCAATAATTTTACAAAATGGGTAATTTATATGGGATAAATAATGCTATAAAAGTGACGTTATTTGATGTCATCAAAACCGTATTTGGATAAATTCATGATCATTTTCATCGATGATATATTGATCTACTCCAAGAATAAGAAGGAGTATGAAGGACAATTAAGAAGGAGGAATTGTTTGCCAAGTTCTCCAAGTGTGAATTTTGGTTATTGAAAGTTTAATTTCTTGGTCACGTGATTAACAGTGAAGGCATTCACGTTGATCCAGCTAAGATTGAGTCAGTTAAGGATTGGGCGTCACCCAAGACACCAACCGAAATTCGTCAATTTATAGGTCTCGCCGGATACTACTGACAATTCATTGAAGGTTTCTCAAAGATCGCTAGGCCTATGACAAAACTGACTTAGAAAAGCGTAAAGTTTGATTGGGGAGAAAAGGAAAAAGCCGCATTTTAGCTGTTGAAACAGAAATTATGTAGTTCACCAATTTTGGCATTTACCGAAGGAAGTGAGAACTTTGTGGTCTACTATGATGCTTCGCATAAAGGGTTGGGCGCAGTTTTGATGCAAAGGGATAAGGTCATAGCCTACGCATCTCGCCAACTCAAGGTTCATGAGAAGAACTATACCACGCACGACTTAGAGCTTGGAGCGGTAGTGTTTGCCTGAAGATGTGGAGCCACTATCTGTATGGCACGAAGTGTGTTGTGTTCATTGATCACAAGAGTTTACAACATATTCTAGATCAGAAAGAGTTGAACATGAGACAACGTCGATGGTTGGAATTGGTAAGTGATTACGACTGTGAGATTCGTTACCACCTAGGAAAGGCGAACGTAGTGGCAGATGCCTTGAGCCAGAAGGAAAGGATTAAGCCTCTGCGAGTTCGAGCCTTAGTGATGACTATAGGATTGAATCTTCCGAAGAAAATTTTGAATTCTCAAGCCGAGAAGAGGAAGGAAGAGAATTACATAATGGAAGATCTACTTGGTATGATTAATAAACTTGAACCTCGTGCTGATGGAACATTGTGTCTGAACAACAGAAGTTAGATTCCGTGTTTTGGTGACTTGAGAGCGTTGATTATGCACAAGTCGCATAAGTCAAAGTATACCATATGTACCAAGATTTGAAGAAGTTGTATTGGTGACCCAACATGAAAGTAGAGATCGCCATCTACGTTCGCAAGTGCCTAACGTGTGCCAAGGTTAAGGCCGAATAACAGAAACCATCTGGATTATTGGTTCAACCAGAGATTCCCTAGTGGAAATAGGAGAAAATAACAATGGACTTTGTTACTAAATTGCCAAAGACAACAACTGGACAAGACACGATTTAGGTAATCGTTGATCATCTCACCAAGTCTGCTCATTTCCTACCCATGAGAGAAGACGACTGTATGGAGAAGTTAACAAGACAGTATTTAAAAGAAGTGGTGTCGAGACATGGAGTGCCGATTTCGATCATCTCCGATCGAGATGGCAGATTCGCTTCACACTTTTGGAGGTCTTTTCACAAAGCACCGGGTACTCGATTGGATATGAGTACAGCCTATCACCCGCAGATCGATGGTCAAAGTGAGAGGACCGTTCAGACACTGGAAGACATGTTACGTGCATGTGTGCTTGATTTTAGAAAAAGCTAGGATAGACATTTCCGTTGGTAGAATTTTCATATAACAACAGTTACTATACAAGTATTAAGGTTGCACCATTTGAGGCATTGTATGGGCATAAGTGTCGATCACGTATCTGCTAGGCTAAAGTTGGAGATAGTTAGCTCACTGGCCCAGAGATTATCCATAAGACAACAGAGATCATCCATGAGACAACTGAGAAAATTGTTCAAATCAAGAGCCGTATTCAAGCTGCCCGTGATTGTCAAAAGAGCCTGCGCTGACGTAAGACGGAAACCTCTGAGTTTCAAGTGGGAGATAAAGTGACGTGCTAAAAGTGTCCTATGGAAAGGTTGATACATATTGGCAAACGTGGAAAGCTTAACTCCATGATATTTTTTGACCTTTCAAGATTCATTGCCAAAGTTGGTGAACCGTTGCCTATTCGAATTGAGCTCCTAGAGCAATTAAGCAAGTTTCATATTATGTTTCACTGTCTCGAACTGAAGAATTGCCTATCCAACGAACTCTTGCAATACCCGTTGGATATAATCTAATTGATGACAAGCTCTATTTTCCATAGAGATCCAGTCAAATCATGGACCAGAAGGTCAAACGATGTGAAGCAAGCCGTATCCCAATTGTATAAAGTGCGTTGGAACTCAAGGAAGTGTCCATAGTTCACTAGGGAACGCGAAGATCAAATGCAGAAGAAGTATCCTCATCTCTTCGCCAACTCTACACCCGTGGCAGATATTGCATCTTAAGCTTTGAGGACAAATCTCTTTTAACGGGGAAAGGATGTGACACCCCGTAAATTTCTGGCTAATATTTTAACCGTTTCCTTTTAGTATTTTTAGATTTTATAAATTACGTGTAATTTTTACGTTTATTTGAGAATTTATCCTGTGATTATCTGAGAATCATAACTGGAGGCATTCCGGGTTGTTATTTATTTTAGTCCTTCGGCAATAGTCGCGTTTTTACGTTTTAAGTTGGTATTTAAAATTTCAGAAATTTTCGTGAAGTCTTTACGCGTTTTCAATATTTACGTGTTCCGTAATTATGTCTAGTAGCTTATGTATGCATGAGAAATATCTAGATATTTAATAACTACCACCATGCATGCTTCCTTAAAAATGTGGATCATTTTGGTCCCCCTTACTCCCCCTCTTTCTTGCGTCGAACCCCACCAAGCACACACACATTTTATTTCAAATTTTGTAAGCTTATATTTTGTGTCTAGATTCATTTCCCATCCATCATTCTCTCTTAACAAAAACACACACTCATCTCTCTCTTTTCTCTCTTGTTCAAACGCACCAACAAACACACACACTTTCATACTTTTCAACTTTTGATCAAGTCTATTTAAAGATATTGTATTCGGATTTGATTCATATTGTTATTCGGGTAGTTCTAACACAACGTTTGGGTTGTATCTAGTTTCTAACCACCTCCTAATCATCATTTTTTTGTAAGTAACCCATTCTTTATAAAAGTTGTACTTTTGGTATTCTCATAAGGCATAACATAATATGTACAACTCTTTTTGTAAAAATCAAGGTTTAAAAACTACATAAACCCTAAAAGGGTTTAGCTATGGTTCAAAAATAAATAAAAGAAAGACAAGGAAAGTGTAGTTTTGTGATCGTGGTTGTTTTTATGTATTATGTCTATATGCTTATTTAATGTTTCGGCTTATTTTTAAGCTCTTGAAGAGCTTATTGGGCTTATATTTTGGTTCGGCCCACAAAGAAAACAAAAAGGGAACTTGTTCTAGCTTATTTTGATTCGGCTTATATGTTTTAACTTATTTTTGAGCTTATTTTGATAAGGACAAAATGTTAAGCTTATTTGGCTTAACAAATAAGCCCAAATATGCTTAATGGTCATCAATGGGCCTCGTCCCACAACCAAAGCCCAAAATGTGAGCTTAATTTATAAGCCACATGTTCTGGCTTATTTCTCTTGGCTTATAAATGGCTTATTGATAGCTTATTTGTGAACCGAGAGCTTATTTGATATCTATTTGGCTTATCGGGCTTAACTAACGGACCCGTATGAGTTAAAAGGATTCGTGTCACACCCCGTCAGTGGCGGAAACACAGGATGCGACGATACCGTTCATCGCACAAGATACAAGATCATACACTTTATAATTTACAAAGAAATGAAACATGGGTTTACATAAATTTTACAAGTTAAGACTTGACAATAAAATAAACAAAACCCCTCTTGACCCAATCCCCTTGGGTTACATCTTTGCTCTTCCAACATCATTCATATACCTTGGATTGACACACCTAAATATGATACTCGAAAACGTCAACAATAATGTTGGTGAGCTCGTAGGTTTGACCTTAAACCCAAAAGTTGTGCCAATATCTCAAAACAGTGGACAATAGTGCAATATGACAGTGAATATATGCGAATCACCCATGACTTAGCATCCTCGCTAATCATGTAAACACGACCTAGCATACCCGCTAGTCGATCACCATGCCCTAGCATCCCCGCTAGTCATGTAGCAAAAATATGTAACTTATGCACCTAAAGGGCCTACCAGCTAGAGCACTATATTAGGGCAGGACCACAAATAGACATGGCAAATCCTTGCTAATCACCTTTGCCGTGCCAAACACAGTACACGCAAGTAAAATCACAACCCTTGCATGCCAAACACAGTACATGCAAGTAAAGTTACATCACATATATTCACATAGCAATCATAAGCACATAATTGTCCCAAAAAACAAAACCACGTTTCGCACAGTTCAATTTCAAAATAGTTCAAAACACGTTTGTGTATCATTTTCCCTCAACGGAAAAACAGTAGAAAAATGGAGCTATGAGAACTCACCTCAATAGCAAATAATGCAAACTGCACAAATCTCAAACTCAATGCACAAATAATCTCAACGCAAGAGCATAGCAGTACCCGACCACGACCTAATCATTTACGAAAGTTTATTAATGTTTGTACAAAGTTGTCTTATTGTTCAAGTATTCGTCTTTACTCACACCAAGATTCTCAATTCTGTTACAAAAACCTCTTTCCTTATCACAAAACCTTTACTCTTTATCTCAAAACCGTTATCTCATAAAAAACCGTTATCTTTTACTAAAACCGTTATCTCATAACAAAACCGTTATCACATAACAAAACCGTTATCTTTTACCAAAATTATTATCTCATATTATGGTTGTGTGGTAAATTACTCAAAACGAATCAAAACACTTGGGCTAAGTGCGACATCAATACAAAACACTCAAACACATCCAACATCTTGAACGAAACAACTGACCCAATGGTCCAAGAGAATCCGACAAGAAATAAGTGGGAGTTCGAAGATCAAAAATAACGAATAAACAGTTCTGCAATGCTAAAGTATACATATACTTAAATATATTTATAATAATAAAATAATAATATTATATTATTTTTGTCTCTTTATCGGCTAAAGTGGGTAATTATTAAACCTTGTCATTTTAACATAATTCACGCTTGATCGTTAAATCTTGACACTTAAATTTATTAAAAGTCACGTTTCGTCCTTTAACCGTATCGACACAAAATAAGTTTTCACAATATTTTCTAAGTGTGGAATTTTTACAAAATTTCGGCATGACCCGTTCGTTTATACAATATTTCCAAGATTTTAAAATCTCAATTCTAAACACTTTTCTAAGTCCTCAAGTTCAAACAATTTTCCCAATTCTCAATTCCAAACATTTTTCCTAATTCTCGCTAAATTTCCAACCAAACGCCAATTCTATATCTCAAAAATTCTATAACAAAACGCATTTCCCTTCATCGACTTTCAATATTGACACGAAACATGTTTCACTTTAAAAATCAACTTTAAACGTATTAAACCACTAGTTTTCGCTTATTGGGCCTTAAGGCCCAATAGAAGTCCAAAACATGTTTTCTAAGTTTTCCATAATCCGTTTTATTATTTTAAGCCCGAAGCCAAAATATAAGTCCAAAATATAAGCTTAAAAACCATTATAAGCTATAAGCCAATAACAAGCCGAAATAATATAAATCAAATTCGATTATAAAAACATAATAAGCCGAAAACCACATAAGCCGACATAAGCTCATAAGCTCAAATATAAGCCGGATACTAAATAAGCCATAAGCCGAAACCAATATAAGCCGAAACAATAAGCCATAAGTCGAAGCCAATATAAGCTAAACCCAAATAAGCCGAAGCTAAAAAAGCTCGAAATCAAATAAGCCATAATCTCATAAGCCGAAACAATCAAATAGGCCAAGCCAAATACTATTTTCTTCTTTTCTTTCTTTTGCCGAAACCAACCAAAGCCCAACAATCAAATAAGCTCAAACTATGCTTATTTTTAAGCATCTTTCAAAATAAGCCCTAAAAGTACTTTGACAAAATTATAAAAATACCATCACAACCAAAATATTCAAACTTTCGACCCTTGTTTCCTCTTGTTCGAGTTTGATGCAAATAAACACCCCTTTCTTAACACTTTTCATTTTCAAGAATTGATTTTTATGATGATCAACTTGTACAACTAGTATTAAGACACCAAAATAAGCGTAGAAGTACAACTTAAAATCAAATTAAGAAAACTTACAACTTTGGCGAGTTTGGTTCGATTTTGACGCAAGAGAAAGACCCAAAAACCTTTTTCTATAACCCGCTACTGTCTAATATCAACCCACTATTGATCTTTTAACCTCGTGTTCTTGGTAAATCTTCAAAAAATCAAATGTTTCTTGCCCCTTGGTGTTGTTCGTCCAAAATGAGACGAAAGAGACGAGTGTTGATGTAGAAGATGAGGGATTGAGAGATTGAGGGTGAGACTTGACGGGGTATGATTGAGATTTTGAGGAGAATGGAAATTTTGTGAGTCTGTAGAGAGAGCAGAGTGGGAGATTACTTTGAGAAGTGGAATTCTTATGAGGGGCTTTCCTACTGAGGAGAGAAAACGTGGAGATGAGATGTCGTGAGGACCTATTGATGAGCCTGATTGAGAGAGTAATTTTTGTGTGTGTTGACTTCAAAATGGAGTGTTTAAGTATGGTCAGTTTAGGTGGTGAAGAACTATAAGAGTACTAGGTTGAGACAACCTAGCTAAAAAATAGCCATCTTGTCCCTTATGGTCTATCTCATCCGAAATTGGATCTTAGGAGGGTCTCGAGTTCTTCTTTTCGTGTCGGGATCACTTAAAAGCTCAAAGTTTGATGATTTAAAACGTTACTCAAGTTAAATAATATTCCCACTGCGTTTAATAAATAAATTTTCTTAATTCTAGGTTTTTTTACGACACCTATCACCTTAATCTGCTAAAACAATTTTCAATTTAGAAGCTTGTCGCAGGTAAATGTAGGACCTGGAAAAAAAGAATGTTTTTGTTTAAAACTCAATACGATCCATCCGCACAAAGTGTGAAAACATTTTAATTCCCAAAATAAGCTTTGTCAAAATTGACTTTTTCAAAATTTACAATTTAAGGACCGTTACAGTCTTTTTACCGAATTTCACAAAAATGACCGTTTTTCTGAAAACTTTCAAATCACACACCAACGATTTACGTTCTAAACCATGTTTTCAAAATCATGAGTTTATTAAATAAATAGGCTCATTGTACACTTCCGAATCACTTAAACTTATTCCTAAATAAACTGTCGTGTAGGTACGCGCCGCGTGACGATTTTTAGGGTTCACAGGAAAGCTTCCCGGAATTATTTAAAATACCAACCAAATACTCCGAAATGGAAAGACGAATCAAAAGTGATTCTCTCTCAAAATTCAAGACTCCATCAAACTCCCGGTTAAACCGTAATCGTTTTACGCAAAATAGTCAACTGAAGTCAACTTTTCAGCTTTCATCAGAAAAACTGACAAGGTCGAAAGACTTCAAATGCAAAATTCAGAATATTTATAATATTAACCCTGGACCCCCAAAATAAAGGGTTTACGAGGTTATCACTCAGTCTAACCCCCTTAAAGGAATTTTCCTGAAATTTAACTCAAATCATCGAATCACAACATCGACAAGAGATTTCATTCCTCGACGAATCACATCAAATCACTAGGGTTTAGTTTTTTCAAGCAAGGTTTCTTCTGATTCCTCTAAAGACTAAGTTTTTCCACAGTATAAATCCTACCTTTCTCATGGTTAAATCTACACCCATTCACAAAATACGATAGTCTCTGATAACACTATCTACCTAGTTTCAACTTTCTTCAAAACTTAGGCTCAACAGTCCTTAGTCAGGTGTCTGAATACGATCCAGTCCTTGACGTGATGACTATTCTATCATAATTGGCACCGTTAAACTTTTTGGTTATTCAATCAACGGGACTAACCCTGCAGGGTATGTGTCCTACATAATACGACTCACACTCTACTTTCTCAAGAACGTTTACGGTTCTTTCGCAAACACTCACATAGAGCACATAATCCACAGAAAGCATATCCTTAATTCATATCGCTACCTGCGACATTTCCACTAAAACTCTCAAAGGCGACATGCACTACTCTAAGGCAAGCACTGCCAACATCAATCATTCAACATCGCTACCGTGATAATTGACCTACACTCTCAAGGCATCGCACACTTACTACTACTATAATCGGCCGCATGGCAATTCCTAAAATCAAAAAGATCTTAAACTCAACACTCGTGTCAGTTTTATCATCTTTACATACTATTCATTTTCAGGTGGTCCATAATCACACATCCCTTTCCTCCTCCAAAACATAAATTTAAGAAAACTAACCCCATCATTTAATAGTCCTTCATGAATAAGCATAGTTGGATCAAAGCTTGCGCTATATTTAGGAAAATATGTAGAAACGCTCGGGCTAGTTGACTTACGCCCCATGTTTGGGTTTTACTAAAAAACATCTTCACTTTAAGGTTATAGTTGCGTTGTATTTTATTTTATAAAAACCTGCTTCATCTATAACTTGCCCATGGATCTTGATTCCAATTATCTCCACCTCGTCAGTGGCGGAGGAAACACGGCTGCGGCGATATGTTTAATCGCAATTAAGATACAAGATCCTACACTTTATAATTTACAAAGAAATGAAACATGGGTTTACATAAATTTTACAAGTTAAAACTTGACAATAAAATAAACAAAACCTCTCTTGACCCAATCCCCTTGGGTTACATCTTTGCTCTTCCAACATCATTCATATACCTTAGATTGACACACTGAAAAATGATCTCGAAGACATCAACAATAATGTTGGTGAGCTCGTAGGTTTGACCATATTAACCTAAAGCTTGTTCCATATTTCAAAACAGTGGACAATAGTGCAATATGACAGTGAATGTGCGAATCACCCATAACTTAACATCCTTGCTAATCATGTAAACACAACCTAGCATACCCGCTAGTCGATCACCATGCCCTAACATCCCCGCTAGTCATGTAAACAAAATATGTCACCTATGCACCTAAAAGGCCTACCAGGTGGAGCACTATATTAGGGCAGGACCACAAATAGACATGGCAAATTCTTACCAATCTCCCTTGTCGTGCCAAACACAGTACACGCAAGTAAAATCACAACCCTTGCATGCCAAACATAGTACATGCAAGTAAAGTTACATCACATATATTCACATAGCAAATCATTAGCATTAATTATCCCATAAACAAAACCACGTTTTCACATGTTCAATTTCAAAAAGTCAAAACACGTCTTGAGTTTCATTTTCACCCAATAGAAAATAGTAAGAAAATTAAGGCTAAGGAGAAACTCACCCTCCAATAGAAAAATAATGCAAACTGCAAAGTCTCAAACTCAATGAAACATGTATATAGGATGCATATCTAGTCAAGGGGACATGGAATGGTTCAAGGGATGGGTCAAAGTCTTAGGTATGGCCTCATGAGTCAAAGAGACATGGTATGGTGTTGCATTTAAGAAGCATGGTGCTCATTTGACCAAAGGTGTAAGACTTTTTGATATATAACTTGTATATTTGGCCAATATTTCGGCATATACAAGGTATAGATGATATATTTTGCAACTTTTATGTATTGGGTATAAAAGTGGGTATTTGTTGAAGCGTAGGAAAGTTTTTGTGGTTCCGGGAGTGCCTAAACGCAATTTATCGCGAAACGTATACACTTTACGTATCCGATAAAAATAAAATGAACAAAGTTAATAATTATCCTCAAAATAATTATATAACCCTTGCTTGATGTAAACATTTAATTGTTTGATGCCCGTTTACATTGAACGCTAATTTTTGGCGTACGCGATTTAACCTATCGCTTATGATTTAAAGTGAACACGTACATTACAAAAAGTACATTGCGGATTTGTTGACGTCGTCAATGACTTGAAAACACAGGGTGTTATAGACTTCCCCCGTTAAACGAGCCTTGTCCTCAAGGCTCACAATGCAGCACTTGACGACGGTGTGGTCTTGGTGAAGAGGTGTGGATATTTCTTCTTGAATTGGTCTTCACGTTCCCACGACTAATAGAGCTAACTAACTTGGCCTTACAAGAAGCTTTGTGTTGCTTTCCTTTCTGACAAGCAACACAAGATGGTCATTTGAAAAGCTTTGTAGGTAAACCTCTGACAAGGTTTCCCTTCACAAGTTTGTTTAGGTTTTTGAAATTAACATGACCCAGCCTCCTATGCCATTTGTTAGATTCATCATTAACCTTTGGTCAATTAAACAAGCCAAACCGTCCTCAAGAACAATGTTCTCTAAATTGAAACTGTACATATTGTTTTGTCTGGGGACTTTAAGTAATATCTGATTTTCATCAGGTAACTTAAAATCAGGAGACAAAATAAGACATTCAGAGTCAGTAAACAGAACCTTGTTCTTTTTGTCACACATTTGTGACACTGAAAGAGAATTGAAAATGCTAAAAGGGGTTTTTTTTTAATTTTCTTTCACAAAGCTTACAGTCCTTTAAAATCAACTTGCCAGTTTTTATTTTACCTTTACCAGTATTTTTTTTTTTTTATATACCCTTTACTACCTCCAAAGGCCAAACGAGGCCCACCATTAAAGTCATGAAAGCGGCAGGTAAGCCTTTTTCCCGTCATGTGGGCCTGGAACATCCACTATCAATAATTCCTTTATTCTTTAGAGTTCTATGTGGATTATCCTGCACATTTAAAAGAAAGTGATTAGACTCTCTTAGGGACCCAAGCCTGTTTGGGCTTGAGTCTGCCTAGTGGATCTTTGAAAGTTGAATAATTTCTAAGACTAGATCCACCATTGTATTTGGAGAGAATATTATTGTGTTTATCCGGTGTTCTCCATTTATAACCTGCTGAGGACTTAACAGCAGTGTCCCATTTTCCTCCAACAGTACTAACTTCTTTTACCTTAACAGTATAAACTTTTTGGTTTGAAAAATTTGTTCTTAGTACTGTTGTTCTTTTGAAAGGCCTTGATGATGGTGAATGAGTTTTGTGAAAAACATTTGCTGGTCTAACACCATTCACAATGGGCTTAACAGTATTAACTTTCAGAGCAGTGCTAGTTAGTACTGTCTGTCTGTTAATATTTTGTCTAGCAGTACTAACATTGTTAGTACCTGCAGCTAGGCAGTATTATCTGGAATATTCCCAGTACTTGTTTGTACTGCTAAAGGTACATAATTGATTTTGTTTATTACCCTTTTACATTGTTCCATGTTTGTTTCCTCACCCATGTACCATTAAACCCTAGACATATATTGTTTGTCTAAGTTCAACTGTTTAGCCAATGTTACATGATAATCACAATCTCTTATTAAATGACTAAAACTGCCACAGACAAAACATGCTTTTTCAGTAAATCCATGCCCCAACTCTTTGTTGTTAACCTTAGGTTTTTGACTATGTGTAGACCTGATACTTACATTTTTCCTAGGTTGTATTTACTTGCTTGTTAGCACAAAACTAGGTGTATCAATCCTTAGATGTACAGACACATACTCATCATCACAATTTGCTTCATACTCCTCAAGATATGAACATCATACCTAAAACCTAGGTTGAACTTCTATATTTGATTCATGACAACTGTTCAGACACTAATTCAGAAGATACTGTACTAATGTTAGAGTCATAGGTATCAAGTTCAGTGTTTGGGAATTTAGATCACTTGGTTAGTCCTTTCCTGACCAATGTATATTTAGTGAGTCATCTATTTCAATATCATGTCCATAGGGCAGATAAATTCCCTGGTCATGGTGGGGGAACTGCTTGCTTTCATACATGTTTTTTACCAAGCTTTTATGCAAAGTCGATTTTCAAATCACTTTTATTGCCCTTAAGACACGTTGCAAAACTTCATTTCATAACTCAAAATCCCTCTGTATCTGTAATCACCAACCCAAGCCCAAAATTTATCCAGCACTCATATGAGAATTTACAATTTTACAAGATTTGTTGAAAATGAATTCCATTTGTCTACTATACTTCAAAATCATCTTTATCTTTTTGAGCTTTAGCCAACAATTTCTTATGTATGTTAGAAAATCAATCTTCTCATTGCTAAGATCGAAGCAATTAATTCTAATCCACCTCCATCTTCTGATTTTGTGACCAAGTCTCCCTCCACATTTCTTAACTTTTTCTTGGAGGAGACTAACACCTTTGATAATTCTATACCCAAATCTGAAACTTTCTGCTTTGATTTGGAAGAGAATAGTAGTGGCAGTACCACTACTCGTTCTGATTATTCTCTTCCGGATTATGAAGCTTTCTATTTTGATGACGATCATATTGAAGAGAAGAGTAGTGGCAGTACCACTACTCATTCTGATATTTCTCTTTCTAAATATGATTCGTTTATCTTTGATCTTTCGAATGATCCGTTTCCTCCTGCCGATAGGAGTGACTTTTATCATGAGGAGTTCGCCGGTGAACTCGCTCACATCATATCTCCATCGGAGTATGATCATTTCTACTTTAAGATTGAGCCCGAGCTGGGCAATTTCACTATGGATGTGGTGGAGGATATTTTTGATAATCCGACAAGAGAACCGAGAGTTCATGTGCCTAATGTTTTACCCACCCATCCCACCCTTCATCTGGATTCGGATTTCACTATTTCTAGTGATTCCCTCGGATCCGACCTTGTAGTTTCTTTTCCTTCCGGAACTAGAAACAAGATTTTCGATCCAGGGATATTCATTGGAGTCCAATCCAAGATATTTCTATCACGGGATGCATTTTCTATCTCATTCATGCGTGATCCTCTTTCTCCAGTGTTTAACACTTTGCTCCCATTTTCATCCGAAAATGAGGATAAAGTTTTCAATCCTGGTATTCTTGCTTCAAATGAGGAAACATATCCTCATCTCTTATCTCATCGGGGCTTTAATCCTTTAAAGATTATTTTTGATTTTTCTAAAAGTCCGAAGATGATTTGGGAGGGGACATTCCTATCTTGGATGTTCCGTTTCTCCATTTTTATCCTCCTTAACCAGCTCAAGTATGGGGGATCAAGTCAGGCTCAAGACTCGGTTAACAAAAATAAGCATTCGTGGGTGGCAACCCATGCTTATCCTAATATTATATTAGTAGTAGTAATGAATAAGTGTTTTTTGTTGTGAGGAGGCTCGCCTCTTTCTTTCTCGTGTGTTTTGCGGTTTTTATGGTTTATTGTCTAGGATTGCCCAGATTATGAAGCCTCTCGTGCTCGCGGTTTTTGCCCTTCGTTCACTCAAGCTTCACATCCTCAACTTCATTATGGGAATCCAATATCCTAATCTTATCGACTAACTTTTATCTTTGAGCATACCTAATAAACGGCTTAGGATTTGCGTAGAGACCCTTCTTAAATCATTGAGGACAATGTTTTGTTTTAGTATTGGTGGGATTTATCGATTTGATTGTGCCTGCAGTCGTTGTTTTCACGTAATCCCGTTTTTACCACCAAAATACCAAAAAAATGAAAAAATTTCAAATACAAAATAAGTGTTTTGTCACAATTTTGACTTTCCTGCTGGGTAGAATAAGAATAAATTTTGACTCGATCGAGCATGTTGAGCTCTAGCTTGTTCCTTAACTTTTAAACTAGGCATTCACGGATCTTTGCGAAGAACGAAAAATGATAGAGTTAATGAAAGTCCTATTAAACTGAATGGATCTTTGCAGCCTATAAAGGATGATAGCCAAGATGTATAAATACAAATGACTATGTAGAAACAATGACTATGAATACTATGTGTTAATGCGGAATCTTAACACAGGTACTAAGAAGAACAATGAACAACTGAATAACAACTTTATTAAAGTGTTCTTGAGGATTACAGATTGCTAACTATGATATTGTATATGATTTGCTAAGCTTGTGTATTTGTCTGTTATCCTCTATGTTCGTCTATTGAACTATATGTACTAACTATGCCTAGGGTTCCTTTTATAGACTAAGGATAACCCTAATAGGCTTACATATCTTTTTCTAAAATATCTCATAAATATCTTTTAAATATCTTCTCAACGGTACTAACTAACTAACAGTACTTAATACTTTGTACTGTCGGTACTAAGTATAACTGTCAGTACTAACTATTTGTACTGTCGGTACTAAGTTAAGAAAACATTAATCCTAATGATCCTCCCTTAAACATGAATGTTAAACTATTTTAACTTCATGTTTCTTCAATCCTTTAAACTTCTTTTAACGCATAGAGGATGTATCCAAACATTCTTTATCATTTCTTAATCTTGTACACTCTATCCTTCTTTAGCAGCAACCTTGTCTTTTCAGCAATTCAGCAACATCTTTTCAGCTACTCAGCAACATCTTGTTTCCTACAATCCAACTAAGTTGGCTTAGTAGTTTTTGGCAAACTACCAGCCATTAACGGATTTGATGTTCCTTTACCAGTAGCCGTTTGCTTTGGGATAGATAACTCTTCATCTAAGAATATGGTGAGTTAATTACCATACAGTTTTTGGTAAACTGTCAACCATCAACGGATTTGATTTGTCTTTACCAAATACCGTTTGTGTTTGGACTAGCCAATGCTTCATTGTCATAACATGGTGCATTGATAAACCATATAGTTTTTAGCAAACTATCAGCTATCAACAGATTTGAGTAGTCTTTACCAAGAACTGTTTGATCTTGGACTAGCCAACTCTTCACCAAGAAGCAAGGTGAGTTGAGAACCCTACAATTTTTGGTAAATTGTAAACCATAAACGGATTTGAGAAGTCTTTACCTCAAGCCGTTTGCTTGTGGACTAGCCAATTCTTATGCCTGTTAAGCATGGTGAATTGATAACCATTTGTTGTGTGGTGGTTAGCCAACACTCAATCCCTTCTCACTTCCATCAGTCTTATTCTTTAGATTCTAAATCAGCAAGTACCTTCTTGATAAATCGTATCAATTCCAATGCCATAGTACTTTCTTCTTCAGACTCCAATTTTAGCTTTAGCATTTGCATCAGTATTTCCTTTTTCAAAGGATACTTCTTCTCTATTAGCATGTGAACGACTAATCCTTCATCAGTCATCAAAGTGTGTACCCCTGAAGAACTATGCAGCTTCCAACTGACTACTTTCCATTCATGCTGTGAGTTCCAAAACTCATCTTGTTCATCTGGATTGAACATAACTATCAAATCTCCCCAAAGAACTTTATCAAAACCTTCAGGAATCTTATCTTGATATATGTCCATCACAAGTTTATATACAACATCTAAGTCTTCTCTGTCAAACACTGAAAGCACTCTCATCAATGTGCTGAAGTATCTCTTTTGACCATTACTTCTTGTTATCACATTCAAATCAATCTCTTCTAATCTTTTAGATTCATCAAACTGTGGTTTAGTGCCAAGATTCTCAGTCTTCCAGTCAATGATTGGATACTTCTTGTCAAGTATTTCATAGTCTACTTCCTTGTCCTCATCTGGAGCTATTGTCAAGCACAATCTCAGCTCATCATTTTCTTTCTCAGTGTCAGATGGGTCATCTTGAGAAGTATCTTGTTTGAATCTTCTTTTTCTTGACTTCATTTTTCTCCTTGTACCGTGCTTTCTCTTTCTTGTATCCTCTTCTCCTTTATCCTCTTCCTTGACTTCAACTTTAGATTCCTGCTTGATCTCTTCTTCTTTGGAGGAATCTTTCTTATTCATTTTGCTGATCAGTCTATCATCTTCAACAGACCCAATAGCAATGAAATCTTCATCTGACCTTTTTACCTTTTCATACATGGCTTGTATGTCTTCAAACTTCTTACTCTTCAAGTCAGAATGTTTGAAGTTCCCCACATGCTTTAAGTAGGTCATCATCTGATTTCTTAATTGATTCTTGGTTGGAGGTCTGTTTCTTATGGCCTCTGATCTTTGTTGAGCAAGGAATTTTCTCTGAGCAGCAATTGTATCATGAAGAAACTTTGCTCTTTCTTCTATTGTGAACTGCTCTCTTTCTTGCTCTTGAAGCTTCTCAGCAAGTATTCTGTCTGCCTCAATTCTTGCCTTTATTTCATCAAAGTCTTTTATAAGAGCTTCATTTGCAGCTTGTTCTTCAGCTACTCTGTTTCTCTCCTCTTCAGCTTCCCATTCTTCTTGAACTTTCCTTGCCAACTCTTCATCACTTTCAAGCTGCTTAAATTTCTTCACAGCTTGAGGAATATCATCATCTTCACTTTCAGATTCATCCTCCTCTTCAATCTTCTTCTTCCTTTTATCTTTAGGATCAATCTTTGGAAGAGGCTTTAATGTGAGAAGTGATCTTGTAGAAGTAGGCCTAGGTCTATCAATTTCTTCAACATCTTTCAACTCTACACCTTTCTCTTTTTGTTTAAAAGCAGCTTTGGCTTTACTCATGTTGATGAGAAGTGTAGCTATTGTTTCATCATCACCAAATATCATAGAAGTGGGTGTTTGAGTGGATGTTTGAGAGGCTTTAGAAGCAATTTCTTCCTTAGGTTGATCTTCAGTATCATCTATTTGCTCTTCAGTACTAACTTTCTCTTCAGCACCTTCTCTTTGCTCTTCAGTACCTTCTCTTTGCTTTTCAGTACCTTCAACTTGTTCATCAGTACTAACTTTGGAATCGTCAGTACTAACTTTTGGTCTGTCAGTACTCACTTTTTCAAAGTCGGTACTAACTCCTTCAAAGACGATACTAACTCCTTCCTTGTCAGTACTAACTTCATCTTCAGTACTAAGTCTATTTTCATTAAACTCATTGTCTTCATCCACCTTGTTGGGAATTATATTTTGAGTTGATAAGACAAAACACGAATGAAACAAGATGGAAACATGAAGGACCAAAGTTGTAGTCAAAGAATACTACAAAAGATAAGAATTAAAAGATTTGGTCAAAGATAATGATTGAATAACTAATTGGTCAAAGATAATTAATTTCATCATTATTATCATTATTAATTGGTCAAAGATAATTAATTTTATCATTATTATCATTATTAGTTTCTATGTAAACCTTGACTCCTTATACTATAAAAGGAGGTCTAAGGTATGTACTTTAGGCATCCATCATAGTTAGATCTCTCCCAATGAGAGTCTAATAGTTAGTTTATGTAATAGTTAGTAGTTAGTTTATAGACGTGTTATAGTCGTCTATATGTATTAGTAGCCTCAAGGATCATAGGATCCATGTTACAGTTAGGTAACGTACTAATAATATTGAGGCATGAACGTTCGGTTAAAACCTTGTTTAATAACTTATTGTTCTTTAATTTCCGCTGCGTATATAAGTTATTTGTAAAACATATCCTAGATGGGCTAAACGATCTTATCAATTGGTATCAGAGCCTGGTGGCTCTCGATCTAGGATTACAAGGTTTTTGAAGAAACCCTAAAACCCTAAATTTCAAGAAACCGATTTGTGGTAAAAGTTTTATGGGGTTTTGGAGTTAAATTGCTATAACAATCTTTATGATCGTCCTCTCTACCTTTTTGGTATGCAATACGATCTTCAAGTATTGTTATTATTCAAGGGTTTCTTGGTATAATTGATTTATGATGATGGTTTTAGATCTCGGATGGAACTGTTATTCACAACAGTTTATTCTTATTGATTTATGGCTCATTTTGGATTTATTGAAGAGGTGATTACGAAGAAAATTGAATATTGCTTATTTGATGTTTAGTTGAGTTTCACAGATGCGTGTTCTTATCATACCTTTTAGCAGGAGGTAACTTGTTTGTTTTGTATGGTGACGAAGACTTGCAAAATCTAGGAATGTGTGATTTTTCTTAAGGTGCTCAATGCTCACATTCGCTATCACTTGAAGGAGTTACGTTATTGTGCTCAGTGTCTCATTATAGAGAATGAGGATTTTGTCAAGAGATCGCGGTCTGCTTATACATTAGGAGTATGAGTTCAACGTCGTGGATAGTACAAGATATAAGACACAAGTTTGGGAGATTCTACTTCTTCATCAAATTCGTTATACTCTATTTTCTTCATCAGTGATCACTACATAGAGCCTACTGAGTTCGAGATTCAAGAGATGGTTAGCATACTTTCAGGGGAAGCTTATTGATTAAATGTTTAACCATCTGCAGGTTGCATATCTACTGAAGACCCCTACTTGATTATAACAAAAAGGGGAAGAGGTTTCGTTTCATTCGTATATTAACTTCAGGGGAAGTTCGTGCTTATTGGGTTTTGTCATTATCAACTAGGGGAAGATTGTTGGGAATTATATTTTGAGTTGATAAGACAAAACACGAATGAAACAAGATGGAAACATGAAGGACCAAAGTTGTAGTCAAAGAATACTACAAAAGATAAGAATTAAAAGATTTGGTCAAAGATAATGATTGAATAACTAATTGGTCAAAGATAATTAATTTCATCATTATTATCATTATTAATTGGTCAAAGATAATTAATTTTATCATTATTATCATTATTAGTTTCCATGTAAACCTTGACTCCTTATACTATAAAAGGAGGTCTAAGGTATGTACTTTAGGCATCCATCATAGTTAGATCTCTCCCAATGAGAGTCTAATAGTTAGTTTATGTAATAGTTAGTAGTTAGTTTATAGACGTGTTATAGTCGTCTATATGTATTAGTAGCCTCAAGGATCATAGGATCCATGTTACAGTTAGGTAACGTACTAATAATATTGAGGCATGAACGTTCGGTTAAAACCTTGTTTAATAACTTATTGTTCTTTAATTTCCGCTGCGTATATAAGTTATTTGTAAAACATATCCTAGATGGGCTAAACGATCTTATCAAT
Source organism: Tanacetum coccineum (assembly GCA_026074375.1). Lineage (NCBI taxonomy): Eukaryota > Viridiplantae > Streptophyta > Magnoliopsida > Asterales > Asteraceae > Tanacetum > Tanacetum coccineum. The sequence continues at coordinate 63,277 of BQNB010003026.1, forward strand.
TGGTATCAGAGCCTGGTGGCTCTCGATCTAGGATTACAAGGTTTTTGAAGAAACCCTAAAACCCTAAATTTCAAGAAACCGATTTATGGTAAAAGTTTTATGGGGAGGTTTTCCAGATTTCGTTGGATCTCTGGTTCCATGGTCATGAGCATGAGTCTAGCAATCTCTTTTGATCCTTTAATCCATGCAGTATGAGCTGCAGTGATTTCAAGAGCAACTAGCTGACCCTCTGGTGCTACAAGAGCAGGAGGAAGTGGCTGCTCTAGGTAATTCAACTTATCCTCAATTGATAGTACAATCCTAATTTGTCGATACCAATCAATAAAGTTGGGTCTAATTAGTTTTTGTTTCTCGAAGAAACCCCTAAAGACCGAATTGTTAGCTGACGAGGTTGTCATCTACAATTAGAAAAAGTTCAAATATTAGTATTGTCGATAATTAAATTCTTAAAAGAATTAACTACCCAATTAATAACTAATAAGACTAAGATCCAACTTGACCTCCCACTTATTACAGAAAGTCTGACCAACGTGTAAACAAGTGGGGCAAGAGGTAAGCGACGAGCGTTAATTGCATGGAATGCAACTCTTAGATTTATGAGACTAGTGACATTAGTAACTCTTATAGTATTGTCAAAAGCATTTATGGTCTCATCTTATGCCTTGGGTCCGAGGTCTGACCAGGTAACTCGATTTAAGTCTACCAAAACAGAACGTGCGAAAATTGACAAAGGTCTGACCAATGGAAAAAATTTGCCATAGGTTGGCAAGGCCCTGAGGTCTGACCAGAGAAGTCAAGCCAAGTGCACGTGTTCTAGTTTTGGCTGGCATAGACTTAAAATTTCATATAAGGATATACACATAAATGTGACAAAAATGTGTAAAAGAAGCATGCAAAACAACTTGTAGCACAAAGTTAAGAAAACATTTTGTTAACCTTTTTGGTATAGACATCATTTTGTCAAATGTTCTTGGTAGCTCCATTTTGGACGCACAAAGAAGCGGAGAAACAGGTCAACGCGAAGCTTATTAAAAACCTGACTTCTTTTGGGGAACCTTAGTTGCGCTCGCCTTAAACTTCTCTTATAGTTTGTTCATAATGGGTGAGCCGTACTTCCAATTGACTAATGATGTTATGGTAAGTTAAGAAACCTCTTTTGTAAACATTAGTTTTATAGTTGCCAATATGGTGGGATTACAAATTGATCGAACCCTATATTGTACTCCTACTTGTATCCGAAAACACAAGTAATTTTCAATAATTCCCTCATATGCCGAAGCATGTAGTGGGGCGAGATAAGATTAAAGATCAATTTAACCCCATATTGCGCACATAAAAACTAAGATTACACAAGAAATCACATAACTGGTCACAAGGACTATAATTACGTGTGTACTATTAGACATGATTAATCCAAGTTTCTCTATAAGTGTAAGTCCAGTTTTACGAGTTTTATAAAGTCTATTTGCTAATATTAAGCATCACATGGCATATTACATATAAGCAAATTAAAGCAGACAGAAAATTGGATTATAATTGAAGACAAACTCTTATAATGAAAGCAGTAAATCACATAATGCCTCGAGTTCTCAAAGAGTCTTCCCCAATTGGAGAACCATAAGACTCTCACTAGGTTTTCTGCTAAAGTGCCTAGATCGCCACATCCATCATATAGCATGATTGCGTGAGTCTTAAGGCCGAGATAAAACCAAGAATAGAATAACATGGCAACTTAATTAACATTTAATTTTTAATCTATTCTTCTTTTTATCATTTTAACATTCGTGTTGATTCTAGGTGTTTATTCATAATTTATGGCAAGTATTGCATATAATTGCCATAATTTTCCAATAAAACAATAAATAAACCAATTTCATGCAGCCCTAAGCGTGTTTAATCATGTGTGTAACCCATAATACACCAAACGAGTTGGCTCTGATACCACTGTTAGGATTTGATAATCAGTTAACCATTAACACTACGAGTACGCAGCAGATATGGATCATGTTTGGTTCATACAGTTAACACACAATAAATAAAACAAAAGGGAACAAGAGAGACTAACCCTTGAAGTCAACAACAATTGATTATGAAACAAAGTGGATAAATGTCCACATCTACGAGTGCTCACACAAACACGTCTAACAAGCACGCCCGGATGCTAGTCCTACTTCACGTGTATCCAATACAACCTTTGTATACCAAACACCCCTGAATAAAGTACCCAAAACCACTCTTAAATATAGTACCGAAAATCAGAAGGTGAGACTTAGGGTTTAACTGAATTTGGTTGTACCGAATTTCACCAAATCCATCGAAAATCACCAAATATGAACCCTAGTAGTTTATATCTGTTGTCACGCCTTGACAACTCGTAAACCAATGTAATACACCCTTTGTAACAGACCTGGGATCAAATCACAAGTGTATCAACCTTAAAGGGTTAACCGAATTAGAATAGGGAGTATTAAAGAAGACCAAAAATCATATATGAACCCTAATAGGGTTCTGATTTAAATAGAGAGAGTAGGAGAGGTATTTTTTATGTTTCTTATTGTTGTGGTCGTCCAGAATGAGGGAGAGGTGAGGGGTTTATATACCCTCACAATCCTAATTGTGATAAGGCTAAAACTTCATGTTTTTAAGACTTATCACAACTCTTCTCATTTAACCTTATCATACATCTTCCTATTTCCGAGTACTTATCCCATTCGAATGTACTTAGACATCCCTTTAGATCCTTCCAGCTGAACTACACTCTTTAGGACAGCCTTATGATCATGTCTAGTTGGTTTTTGGTTGTCCAAAGGTTTACTTAGAAACGTATCTTGAAGTCTTAAGCACACTCTATGTGTTTAAAGTGTGTGCTCCTAATAGGCTCACACATTTTTAGTCGTACACGGCTAGTCCAACTCACATAATCCAACACACCATTGGTAATTAAGGTTGTTTTAGAGAATGTTGCTTGAAGACTACAATTCGATTTATGGATATTTCTTGTTTTTGTTTTCGTTTACAATCAAGAATTAAGGTGTTAGGTATGGGTTTATGTTAGTCAAGGAATCAAAGGTAATAACACTTTGTATCTTGATTCCTTGAGATAGTGTTCGAAAGAACATCATGCCTGGATGATTTGAGAACTTAGTTGAAGGTTTAGTTGATATTGGATGATCGAGTTACTCAAACTAATTTCGACAATTAAGCATGCATGCACCAAAATTTGTTTAGTCATGCATGATACTCCCAATTATAGTTGGTTGTATACTTGATCATTATTTTGGATTTTTAGAGTTGATAACTTTATTTTCCAAATGTGTTGCAAGGAAAATACTTGGGATCTTAGATGAGCTGTCCAAGTAATCAAACCTGCTTCAATGTGTATTATAATCATTTTGGATAATTCACACATGTAGGAACACATAATCCATTATACCAACATCAAGTGTTTCAATATACATATCTCAGAATTATGATTCAATGTGTTGTGTAAACATTGATAATTTTGATTTACCAAAGTGTATGTTTATTAATTATGTATTTTACTATGTAATGCAATACCATACCGAATTCAAGCATAATACTCTTCAACTATATGAATAGTTCATATGTTTGCATAAAATCTTTTCTTTTCTTTTATTTTCTATTTGGATAAACATAGTATGCAATTTTCATCTAAAATGAACAAGTATACACAAACACGTCATTATCAACACAAGTGTGAGTTGTGATACAAAGTGCTGTTTTGTCTTCGAATTTGACTAAGTTATATTCCATGTATATTATATGGAATAGAACATGTAATGTTGTGAGTATATCAATTTCACAAATTTAAATGTATAAGTTGATGATTAATACAAGATTAAATAAATGTAGTTCAAATTTCTTGTCCATAGCACATAAGATTTAACATGTAGGTTCTGTGATAATATCAACCATAGTTTGAATAACGCATTAATACATATTCATTATCTCGTAAAACAATAATGTTGCAATACTTCTATGCCTTTCACAAAAATCCTAAGCGCATAACACATAGGCTCTAAGAGAACCTATAAAGATCATGCAAATGACTTTCTAAACTTCTAACTAGACTCTTTAAATCAACATCCCATGGTGCATGTCAACCATGAACAGCCTTTTCTAGACTCGAGTAATTTGAATTTTGGGAAATGTCATGCAATTATGTAAGCATATTTTTTCTTGGCCTTAGTGTCGTCTCATTCAACTCACATATGACTTGTTCTATAGGGTGACCTCTAGCTTCTTTGACACTCTTAGGGTGCGTTTAGTTGCAGGAAAGTTTTCTTAATTCTCCTTCTCTAGTTTTCTTAAGAACGGAGTAACCTTTCTTTCTCCAGGGAACCTTTTAAAAACTGGAGAACTCTAAATTCAAGTTCTCTGAATCATAGTTATGATAGGAGAAAAAGGTTTTCTGTTTTTAGTAGAGGAATTTCAGAAAATACTCAATTTGAACATGTTTTTTGTTTTCTTTGTGCTTCTAAGAAAACTTTTCTGGGAAACTCAACAACTAAACACACCCTTAGGATTGCTGCCATCCAATACATTAGCTTGTAATAATGGCGACCTATTAAAATCTTAAACTATTTGTTCATTGATCCCACCATCTTTTACCAAAGAAGATGATTTACGCTCGGGGAAAACTCTCATCAAATGTGGTTGTGCAGTGAATATGCCTTTATCATATACCTAGTATATTGTACTTACCATCAAATGAAAAACCTCACTTCATTCCCTTTTTTTGATTGAATAAAAGTTGATCATGTAAAATAGCAATGATACATCTTATAAATTGTGTGATCAAGTTTAGAATAACGTATGTTTATTAGTTA